>JARBJD010000085.1:0-252210 GCA_033064195.1 Blattamonas nauphoetae
GGATGAAATGGATGAATTGTAATAATTTCAAATGTCGGCCATTTTTTGTGTTTTTCTATTGTTTTTAGTTCATTTTGTCTTTTCTGTGAGTTTTGTTTTGTGCTTTTAATGTTTCTTCTTTTTTGTAACATTTGCCCTCGTTCACAAAGGAAACAGAGGTCGGTTCTTTTTGTTGCTTTTTTCAGGAATTTTGTTTGTTTGCAGAAAGTAGAGTAAGAGATTTTGGTTTTTCCTCAACTAGCTGACGGTGAAGCTCCTTTTCGTTGTTTCCAAGGAGCCTTGTTTCGATGTGGTGTGTTTCGGTTGCTATGGTTTCGAGGGAGTTGTCTGAGTTGATGGACTATCTGACCTGCTGAGGAGGAATAGCAGGTCATCGTCGTCCAGTGTGTCAACTGCTGGCTTTTCTAATAGTGTAAAGAGAATTGGGTGAAAAGGAGTGTGAGCATACGTTTCTTAACCCTCTTCTGTGGTTTTCTTTTCTGGTTTTCGCAGCTTGGTGACGTTTTATCTCCTATTGCTTTCATCAGTTCAGTGTCTTCGAGGATGTTTATTTTCTGTGAGAATGATTGAAAAAGGAAAAGTAACCTGTTTTGAGGCTGGTCGACGTCGAGTGGGATTCCGAGGTCTCCCACTGATTCTAATGAATCGGGAGCGGCATAGTTATATGCCCTCCTCGACGTCGAAACTAACAGCCTGTGTCTCGCCAAGTGAGAGTACTTGGGAGACACACTGCATCAATTTCACCTTGTCGTCTTTGCACCTCATTTCACGATGTAAATGAGTTAAAGACGAAATAAGTGAAGTGAATTTATCTAAAGAGAGAAAGAATGAGAGAAAAGAAAGCCAAACTATTGTAATGAGCAAGGACAATCTCCCTTGATTGGTATGAGTTCATGACGACTATCCAGAGCTTTGATGAGAGGTGCTGGATAGTCGCGATGTTGTTTGACGAGAAGGTCGTAAATCTCCTTCCCGTGCGTGCTGATGGTTGATTTGGGTTTTGTAATATAAGCTTCCATGGTTGCGAGAAGATATGATGGGGATAAGAATTTTCGAGTTTTGCTTGAATATTTCTTGGGGGTTGTATGAAGATTTTGAGAAATCTGTCTTCAATGACCCACAAGTCTGGGTCATCAACTTCTCTGACTCTATTCGAGAGTGAGAACTCCTCCACCCATCGCAGAAATTCACCTCTTCCTCCCTCCACCCATCGCAAATTCACCTCCTTCCTCCCTCTACCCATCGCAAATTCACCTCCTTCCTCCCTCCACCCATCGCAAATTCACCTCCTTCCTCCCCCTCCACCCATCACAAATTCACCTCCTTCCTCCCTCCACCCATCACAAATTCACCTCCTTCCTCCACTCCACCATGCAAATTCACCTCCTTCCTCCCTCCACCCATCGCAAATTCACCTCCTTCTTCCTCCCTCCACCCATCACACCCACACCTCCTTCCTCCCCTCCACCCATCGTACCCTACCTCCTTCCTCCCTCCACCCATCGCAAATTCACCTCCTTCCTCCCCTCCACCCGAATCGCAACCCACCTCCTTCCTCCCTCTCCACCCATCGCAAATTCACCTCCTTCCTCCCTCTACCCACCTGTGGCCCACCTCCTCTCCTCCACCCATCGCACCACCTCCTTCCTCCCCTCCACCCATCACACCCACCTCCTTCCTCCCCTCCACCCATCACAAATTCACTCTCCTTCCTCCCTCCACCCATCGCAAATTCACCTCCTTCCTCCCTCCACCCATCGCAAATTCACCTCCTTCCTCCCTCCACCCATCACAAATTCACCTCCTTCCTCCCTCCACCCATCACAAATTCACCTCCTTCCTCCCTCCACCCATCGCAAATTCACCTCCTTCCTCCTCCACCCATCACAAATTCACCTCCTTCCTCCCCTCCACCCATCACAAATTGACCTCCTCCCGCCCTCCACCCATCGTAAATTCACCTCCTTCCTCCTCCACCCATCGCAAATTCACTCCCTTCCTCCCTCCACCCATCCCAATCTTCTCCGACAATCATAGCTCTTGGACGAGAGATAACAGCACTCAACTCTCATCGCAAACCCATCCTGTCGCTTATTATCTGAACTGGTCTCCCGCCACTTCCAATGGATAACAACTCCCCGTCCGTGCGAAGTCTCTCCCGAAGAGACGTTATAAACACACAAAGTTGATATCGTTTCAAATCTGTGATGTTCAAATCAAAGGGTCTCCGCCAATGATGAGGAAGGCCATTCAAGACTAACAAATCTCCTCCCTGAATCACACAGTTCAATACAAAGCAACTACTGTGACCGCAATCACGAATGGGGACATCCACACCCTTCACCAACAATAATCGATCTCAAATGGTCAGTCTGCCTCTCCAACCACAGTTTCGTCTCCACCACAAACTCATTCACCTTCAATTGAACATATTGTTCCATCTTCGTCTCCTGGGATCAGTTCCCCGATGGCTCAGTCGTGTTCGCCCACAATTTCCCAAGCCGGCCTTGATATTCCCCCTGAACAAACCATTATTGAAACACATGCTGAAGATGTTCCATTCGAGATAGTCAACTTTGATGATTCTGATCTAGGTCACGTTCAACCACCCAACGATCTCAATACCATTCAACAACAACTACAACCCTTCCAAATTGAGTTCAGTTATGTCTCTGCCTCTAATATCTTCTCTATACCTCCAATTATCTCCCTCTTTCGGCTGTTCAATCCTTACTCTTCGCTCCAGGACCCAACGTCGTTTGCTTCGTCTCATCCTCCTCAATTCCCCTTTCATGTTCATCATCACAGTCTTCACCAAAATAATATCATACCCATCCCTCTTCTCTCCCCCTCCAGCAACTCCGTGTACATACGTACCATTTTGTCGTCACAAGTCATCAGCAGGTTCTCTCTTTCTTCTCCAACTCGGGTTTACTCACCTCCGCTTCCTTCGAACGACCCTCCATTCCTCCAACACATTCTTGACTCTATTCTTTCCTTAAAAAATACGCCAAATATGACACTTCCGTCCATTTCGGGATTTGACTCTCATCCACCTCTTTCTTTGCAAGACCAATGTAACCCTTCGTCGTTCCTCCCGCATGCTCTCCTCGACCACCCCTCATTCGCCTGAACAAAGCTGTTCTTCCTCCTCATCGCCACTTTTCTGATGCACCGTCTGTCAGACCACACTCTGAACTCTTCCTTCTTGAGTTGATCCTGACCTCCCTTCCACAGAATCACACTTCTGAGGAATTACATCAACGCGAAGATCCCGGTAGCTGACGCGCATTTCATTCCGTTCTGCATCTTCCCATCGATCTCCCCAAAAAACCAGTTTCTCGACTCCAGACCTGCTGTGTTCATACAACAGCACTGGGATGGACGCCTCTTCACAGCTTCAGCTGAGACATGCGAAAGTTGCGAAGGCTGGGTTCTTGTTCACAAAGAGTCGAGCCCTCTCTCCCTCTCCACCCATTCTTCCGATGAAGCTCTTCACGTTGAGCGCGTACAACTTTATTGCCAACCACACGGTCAGAAGATACTCGACGAAGCAGACGGGACAACCGCCAGTTTACCACACGATCTTGACTCGGGAGGATCTCGTCCGATATATTCGGATGTTGAAAATGTGTTTATTACAAGTTTGTGGAACTTGGATCATCGTGTGGATGGCTATTTTCAGAATAAGCCGGTTTGTTCAACTGTAGTTTATCAGACTTGTTTCACCATTTCCATCGCGCGGTGACTCGCGGACGAGCACGTCAATTACTGGAATTCAGGTCAACATCACCCGAAATACAATCAAAACAAGAAAACCGAATGGCCATCACGAATATCACTATAGTAAGGAACAATGCACGTCGATGACCGTCTCCATCATTTCTCACGATTCTCCCAGCAATACGTCTCTCTCGACGACAGAGTCCCTCCCCACCCCACCTCAACCGGTTTCATCTGTCTCTCCGACCAAACAATCACAACCATCCCCATCTCTTTCAGATCTCGTCTACCTACTGATTCTCCAGCGCCAGATCCACCCATTGTCCCGTCTCTTTCCCCTTTCCAGTATCTGTTCATCCACCCACGCATTCGGGACACCCCTCTTCTTTCCGAACCAAACGGACCTCCTCCAAAACTCGATCTCTTCGTCGCTCTTTGTTGTCCCCTCCAAGAGAAACGGTGGCGATACAAGCACGCGAAAGTCCAAAAGAGAAAACGACGATATTCCTGCCAACCCGCCGATTTCGCCGCAGATTCAGCACTTCGTGAGGCTGACGAACGCGCTGTCGCTCTCGACGCTGCGGTCGCAGTCTTATCTGAACCAGAGCAGATTCTGGTCAACACCGAAGAACTCGTCAAAACTGGAAACAGTCGACACGCGATCGGGCTGACCAGACACCGACCACGCCTGGCAACCGCGGCTCGTCTGCATCTCCACCCGCTGGCAGCACGACTCCTTCGCCGCACTCCCCGCAGCGAGTCTCTGGACGAGCAGGACTCGTTCGTTGCGAAGAGTATCGATGGTAAGGGAGGAAGGACTTCGATCCAGCTCTTCCCTTTGATGCCTCACTCTCTCCACAGGCGACATCGAAACAATTGCCACTTTTGTGAGGGCTGATCGACAGAAGAAGGGCCTTTCGCCGCATCCCATCTGCACACAACACCTTCGGCAGTTCATTTCCTCCCCTTCTATCCGTCATTTTCTTTCTCTTCGGGTTCTGGCAGGAATCAAGGAGGCAGAGACACGGGTATGATTCGCAACCTATCATCAGACTCGAGAACAAGCAGAACGGATGAGCATTCCAACATTTTGAATCTGTGGACCTCACACTGAAGGGAGAAACAAGAACATCAATCACGAAGTCAACACTCGTGCGACTCAACAGAGAGCAACCCATCTCAAGTGAAGTTTCTCGGCTCAGGACTCATCAGAACTGCCTTTTAATATTGTGAACTCAACGCTTTCGCTTGACGCTCTGATTTTCGATGTGGAGTCTCTTGGTTGCACGAACGCAAAGCTGGCCATCCCCTCTCTCCGACACTGTCCTCGCCGTCGCGATGTGCGATTGTGGAGACATCCTGTGTGTCATTTAGGACTCTGTTCTCCGACTGGGCCAGCTGGCATCGCCGATTGTGGTCCACCACACGCACCACGTTCGCAATCAACTGCACAAAACATCATGTTTTTCTGATGGACCTGCGAGGAAATCTGAACCCCAATCCTCGCCTCGTCATTGATTCGTCCAATATCTCGTGTGACAAAGCCACCACTCTTCCCGACAGCGAACACCAGATCATCACTCATCATTCTGTGAGCACAGATGATTCGAACTCCGAATTCACATCGCTGGATGGAGCCTCGCGAACTCGGACACTTCAAGAAGCTGATTCAATTGCCTTCATTCAAGTCTCCAACTGCCAGTTCTCCGATCAGACATTTTCTGGGAGCGGTGTTGTTTTTAGTAAGTGGAACGTTTCACGTCCTCCGTGCCTTCGACTCGCTTTTCGAGAACAACTAGGCAGGGAAGAAGGGAGGGTGCATCTCAACGCATTATTCCGACCACACTTTCCACCGATGCATCTTTCGGAAGAACACAGCCGCTGAAAGAGGCGGCACACACAACTTCAATCAGCCAGACCTGATTTTCTTTGAAGACTCACATTTCGACGAGAACACGACGCTGGAGTATTGGGACAATGCGAAGGACTTCGCCTTTAATCTGTGTCGTCCAGAAGCGATTGATGTATTCTCCAAACATCTCCAACAGCCCTGTCGACACGATCATTCTCGTCAGTTTCTTCTTTTCTGCTGAACTCACTCCTCCAATCACTATGAGCAACAACGTCCACACAGAAATGAAAATCGACTCGATTGTCCTCCACTTATCGTCGAACGTCCCAAGCAGCGAGCGCAGAATCCGAGCCAGCGACATCAGAACCTCATCAGTGAACAGCACCGAGTGATGATAGAAACGAAGCGAGGGACTTCAGGCAAAGCGGCTGATGCTGCGAGTGGTGGATGTGATGATGGGGAAGAGAGGGCTGAGCAGCGACGGGATCTTCAATTTGGACAGCTCTCGTTCAGTTCGCGCTCTCCAACTTCATTCCCACAAACCACATCGTCCACCACCTCCCCAACACCACAATCCAATTCACACTTTCCACCAATTTAGTTCTGTGCCGTCGCATGTGGAGATAATCTACGAAGTGGTCAAGTCCAACAACGAGAGAATCGCAAAGTCGCATACCTCCTCTCTTCCGATGCCACATCTGCCAGCACACATCCATCGACGGCGACAACAGACGCACCGACAACAGCAAAGGCAGAGCCGTGCCCAGAATCGCTGGTTCGAAGGTTTTCGGTGAATTTTGTGAATCAGAATCAACACAATCGCAGTCGTCGACACTTCCACACTCAGACTCAGCGGGAACGCCCGCCCCTCAGCCCCTACCAACCCTTCTCCACTCCGCCCTGTCTCCACCCACGGCGACAGAAGGAAGTGCCGGATCTTCGGCCCGATCTGGCGAGGCTCGTGCTCAGGTGCGAATGTGGGCACCAGATTTGCGAGAGGGTGTGGGATGAACGACGACAGCGTCAGATGAAGCAGCTGCATCAGAGCGTCCAGCTTCACCAGCGACAGATGAACAAACCAGCAGAGTGTTTGGAGAAGCATCCCAAACTCAATCCGAACAATCGTAGCTCCTCCTTCCGAAAGAACAACATTCGTCTGGAACAGCCTGTCACAATCCAATCGACAAGCAGTGCGGCTGCGTGCGGGGCTTCGGAAGTTAGCGAGGAAGGGCGGGTGTGGCGAGTGGGGGCGACAGAGCGGTCAGCTTCGAAGAACGTGCGCAGTGAAGTCACCAGCTGATTCGCCAGCAAAATGAACTCCGTGCAGATCGAGTCGGTGTGCAGCAGTTTCGACAGCTCCGACTGTTTGTCTCCGTCCAACGCCAACACAAAGTGAAACAGCTCCAACGCACACATCGCACGCAGGCCTTCCTCCACAACCCACTCCTCCACCAACTCCGAAAGAGGCTGCGAAACATGAAGCGACGCGTCTTGCTCGATCGACGAAGCGAAACTGCTCAGTGCCGTCTGCAGTTCAGACCAGAACAGCAGAAAGTTCATCTGCAACAGCGTTTCCGAGGACGTCGCCAGAACCCCATGCACAACACCTAGCAGTGGCGTGCAGATGGCTCAGCGAGTGCAGAGCAGGGAATACCAGCGACGGCATGTTCGGCGAGAAGAAAGCGAGCAACGAGTGGAAGAATGACAGCATCGATCGGAAAGAGGACAGAAACGGCAGAACCAGCTCGTCAAACAGCGACACCACGTTCGGCGGTGGAGAAGGGACAGCAGACCAAACGACAACAGCAGAGGCAATCCAAAGTTCCCAAATTCCTGTTTTTCTGTGCCATCCACCGACGGACCGCGGAGAGCGGCCAGAACAGCGTCCAATGCAGTTTCAAGAGACGCGCAGAGGCGACAGCTTTTCGATAATTGCTCCGGCAACATGCGTGCTTCCGAAAACAACGGCGAGGGCACATAAGCACTCCAGGCGTCGAAGAACACATATTCATCTTTAATCCATTTCACTGTATTGGTTCCATGAACCATGTTTTACTGAAACTGTGCACATAGTTCCAGAATACGTTGTCTTTTGCATCATTGAAACGGATTGATTTGAAATGACTAAGTAGATGAACAATCATGAACAACATTTATTGAAAACTCTTTCATTCGTGACAACGATATATTTCACAGGCAGCAAAATCGAAAAAACGATTCAATCAGAGAAGATAGACAAAAACGCACGATTATGGTTTGATCACACAACGTTCATTGACAGAACGACTTTGGAGGTCAGAACGTCTGGAATCTCCATTTAGAAATGCAATCAATCTGAATGTGTGAAGGATAAAAGGATATTTGAAAATCGAAATGTCGCTCGAACTTTTTCCATTGCGATCGATGATCTCAAAAATATTGTCCCATAAGTTGTGTTGTGTTCTGTCTGAACTGACATTTGATGAATGCCACAAACGAGTACAGAATCAGAAATCATCACTCCATGGTTGAGCTCGAACAGAAAAGAAATGCAGATGTGTTGATAAGAGGACAAGGATGGTAATCGGGATCAGACACTGAATAGCCTGAAGGGTGACTCATGTGCAAGAAAATGGAAAAAGATGGTCATTCTGTGTCAATTACAGATCAACCCAACTAATATCGAGGAAGGATAAGAAGTCGAGATTATTGAAAGAATACGGGTGATGGTAAGATCAACACAGTCATGTGAAGATGTGACAAATTTTGATTTGCGAAGAGTTTTCGAGAGTCAAAGCGAATTGTGAGCATTCAGAGTGAAATGTCATGAAATGGCAAGAGTAAACACAAAAAAAGCAAGAAATATTTTAGATCTGGGTGTAACCGTTTGGATCTGCGCTTATCCAAAAAAATAGATCTGCGCGTAGCGAAAATCGGATCTGCGCCTATACTTAACCATCAAATGGAGAAAGACGATTCATTTGCTCTTCGTCTGATTGAACTTGAAACTGACATTGTTGAATCGGATGGATTGTCGATTGGTTCGAAACGGATTGAACTGTTTGGATCATCGCAATCTCTTGTTCTGGGATGCAGTCATCTTGGATCGCTTTTGACGATCTCGACAGGAACTGGACTGATCCACACGCTCACCCTCAGCCACACAAATCCCTTTTCGCTCTGTCCGTTCCTCTCGCTCACTGAGAATGGGAGTCTTGCTCTTCGATCGATTGTTGTTGAAGTTCCACTGACACCTCTCTCTTCTGCTCTGATCTCGTCTTTGTCTGGATTGGTGTCGCTTTCGATGAGCAACATCTCGATGATTGAATTGGCTGGTCATTCGCTGATTGAATCGTCGGGATCAGTTGAAATTGATGGATGTTCGTTCTCATCAATGTCAGCGACCGAGAGAGAGGTCAAATCTTGACAGCTCAACTGAATGAGAGTGTTTCAGTGAAGATCACCAACACTGAGTTCAGTTCGTCTGGAAACACTGATGACTGTTGGGTTCTTCTGAATGGATCGAACTCCGCGACATTCACGACATCGAACTGGGAAGGCTCGTTTGAGATTGGATCGCGACCTCATGAAGTTGTGGTGCTCTCTCAGTCTCGACACGATCTTGGAGACTTCAACCCTTATTCGCTTCTTTATGAGCTGTATCCTCGAACCACCGCTTGGATTGTTGTGTCGTCAGAAAGCGGATCGGCCGACCATCCTCTCTGTGGCAGTACTGAGATGGCATGTTCGACGATTGAGAAAGGGGTTGGTCTGTCTGGAGTGAAGAAAGTGATGATCTCTGGGACAGGAGTGATTGGGGATGCTGTAATGATGAATGGGGATGAGCTTGGGATTTGGGGAGAGAAGAAGCATGGTGTTGTGCGATTTGTGGGATTTGGTCGAATTGTGAACAATGAGTTCGTGAAGCCTGATTACCTGACGCTGAGTGATGTTTCTGTTGATGTTTCTGAGAGTTCTCTTTCGAGCGAGGCAGCGCTGGAGATTGGGCATGGGTTCGGTACGTAGGTTGAAGTTCGGCATGTAGGTCAAAGGTTCGGAATGTAGGTCTGAGTTCGGCAGGTAGGTCATTGGGATGAAATGGATTGAGACGCATTTTTGGGTGTTGTGAAGATGAAATTGACGACATGTTTTACTGTTTGACTCTGATCTACTTGTTTTCAACTCGTTTTCACAAAAAAATGAGAGAGCAACAAATGAAGGAAGAGTGAAAGGGAACATATATTAAACATCGTATCAAAATGGTCGAGATTTGTGTGACTAATGTTGACGAAATATCCTTGATAGTCAGATCTGTCCACTTTCAAGTTGACTCGCTTTTCTATTTCTAGTCGTCAAACTGGATCATAAAACGGAAAATGCAGTTAATATGCTATAAATGAGTGACATTGAGGGTGAAAGTTAGGAATCGAGCAAGATATAGTGTCAAATCTGTGGATGATACAATGATCATCGATTCTGCTTCGACTATGTTGTACATCTCTTTTTTACATATTACATTCCCTTCAAATTCACCTTTAAGGCGTGATATTTCTATAATTCACATGATGAGTGAAAATTGGAGAGATGAGAAATGAAAACGAAATTTTGACCCATCACGAAAGTGTTTCGTTTTCATTTCTCATCTCTCCAATTTTCACTCATCATGTCGCAATCCTCCATTAAATCATCAATTAAATGTGAATATTTGACGTTTATTGTCAGTATCATCTCATAGGAACAGAAAAGTGACAAACTTTGAATCAGCAGGTTGATCATCTGTTCCATCGAGTTGAATTTATGAATGGATGAAATTTTCAAATCGTGTGTATTTTCACCCTGGTCACTGTATCGTGATCTTTCTGCATTTTGAACTCTTCAATTTAGCATGAAAAAGGAGAAAGACCTACGATCCGAACTTCGACCTACCATCCGAACCCATGCCGGAGATTGTTGTTGGATCGATGATTGTTTCTGATGTGTCGTTCATCTCAACACACTCGATTGGTTTCACTCTGATTCGAATGAGTGGCGAAGTTCTGAAACTGACATCGGTGAAGATGGCTCTCTCTTTTTCGGGATCTCCCCCAGTCATCATCCAGAATTCTCTTTCGATTCGTCTGGATAAAACAACCATCATGTTTAAACAAACTAGTGCTCTCCCACTCCGTATGAGTGATATGGTCTAATAATAAAATGTGATGGGTGGTCCAGAGATGAACCGAACCCATGGACAAAAAATTACCAGATCTCATAAAATAATCAATTATATTTCTCACTAGATATAAAATCATAATGAGACAATCAGCCCAAAGGGCGGGAGAAAGGAGAGCAAAAAAAAAATAACTCTTGGGGGGATCAGCCCCAAGCACCAGAAAAGCGCGAATGGGCGGAGAAAAACTGGCTTGTGCCTGCGAAAGCGCAGAGCACGATCATCATTGGATCTGATTCCCATCAGAATCCACGAGCGCCCTTTTTAAGAAGAGCTACTCGTGGGAGAGCACTAGTTTGTTTAAACAGGGCATCCTGTGGGAGTGCCCATAACCAAACTAGGGCTCTCCCACTCCGTATGAGGAGTTGAAAGGAACCTAGAATACAGAGCAACAAAGAATAAACAAATAAAAGAAGAGATATCTTTCATTCTTCCAGAGCTTGCTCTGCTGGACCGTGTCCTCTCTGAGGCTTACAAAAGGCGCTCGCACAGTCGCGGAGTCTCTGCACGACTGGCTGTGACCTTTAGATCGAGAGGCTTCCTCCACGCACTCACCTGGTCCGTGTGAGACACTCCGACAGAAGACCGGGAAAAATCCGTCCGGTTTTACATGCTGTTGGAGTGGGTGGAGGTCAAGAGGGATGCAACGACTTTTATAACTTTGATGGGCTCCAAACGAGGGGTGTGTGGTTCCTCCTCATGATCGTTGCATCGTCCCCTTCAGATTTGGTAGAGACAATGGTGTCTCATTAGCAAACATGAAACTCAGCAGACTCGTCTCTCCCTTTCATGTCTTCGACAGCTCGATGGAGAATAGTAGACGAGTCGAACCGTACTGCTGGTTTTACCGGCGTCATGACTCATGAGCTTGCCAATTTGCATCCTGAGTGGAGAACCACTTGGATTTTCTTCATGTTCAGCAGCTAAAACTTCACTCTCCGATTCGAGAGTGCTTGACAATCCAATCCGTGATGACCCTGTTTCTCTTTCCTCCGATGAAGAGAATGTCACAGCACATCTCTCCCCGGATTCCAATCTCAGAGGATCTGTTTGATCGATGTTCATGTGTTCGTTCTGAGATTGATAATGATTGGAGCAGGGTTGTATATGATTTGTCCAACTGAGCTGCAATCTTTGCAATCTGTTCAGTTGTCTGGCTTGACTCCCGCCCTCGACGATGCCGCTCATTTGAAAGGCCCAAAATACGCGAAGTGTCCGAACCAACGGACATGTCTTCGCAACTTTGGCCCCGCCGATGTCTTGATCGGCTGGCTGGACTACCACGTGAGGGTCGAGGAGAGCCTTGAACTGTTCCCTGTTTTTGCTGCTATGATTTTGTCTTGCCATTCAATTCCCTGTCACACATAAAATAAACAACAATAGTGGTGATCGACATGTTGTGTGAATTTGACGCCGTTGCGAGTCGGTGGATGGAGTGTCCCATCGAAAGAGTTGAAAACAGGTCAAATGGTTGAAGCTAAATGGAGTGAAGTTGGTTGAGTGAGAAAGTGGTTCGTTTTGTCTCGGTTCCAAAGCATCCCGCTCTCGACGATGCCGCTCATTTGAAGGACCCAAAATCCACGGAGTATCCGTTCCATCGGACAGGTCTCCGTAACTTCGGTCCCGCCGATGTCTTGATCGGCTGGCTGGATTACCACGTGAGAGTCGGGAATGTTCGGGACGATGATGATGTCTCCCCTCAGAAACTTGTGTATGGCGGAACTGTTACTGATTCCTTGAAAGGGTTTCTTACTTTCTTCTTCCTCTTCTTCGTATAAGACTCTGCTTGAGGTAGTGCTGGGCAAAAATTCTTGAATGGCCTTCGATGTTTGCTGTGTCATTGTGAGGATTGGTCTCATCGACTTCTTGAAGTTGCGTTCGGAACAAAATGAGAGAACCGAACGAGTGGGAATGTTGTACTGATAGATGGATGGCGTCTGATGGACAGAATGATCTATTTTGGAATAGCGATGCTAACCACACACGCATGCTGGTTGTTCTTTGGTGAGTCTTTCACCGAATAGTGTTGACCGAGTCTCAACTGAGTATCAAGCAGGTGACTGTGACAAGACAGACACTGGTGATTCCTCATTTCGAATGGATAATCGAAAACTGATTTCAATCAGATGGATAGTTCAGTGAGACGTGATATTTGAGAGCGTTGGAGAGTGTTTTGCTGCTTCTCCGTCTTCTCCCTCTGTATTGCTTGAGTTAGCATGACCATCACTTCGACCGTGATGTGGACAAGTCAGCGTGGAAGAAACTGCCCTGATGCACTTGTATTCAGCGATTGGAGATTGTAGCGGTTCAGAGTTCCCCACAACAATGAGAGATGACGACTTCGTTGTTGGGAGGGGAAAGACAAACGTGCTCGATGTTAGAGCTAGCTTCCCATCAAAAGAGGCACTGCTCCAGTGGTGAATCTGCTTTGAGCTGTTTTGTGAAACCTTTTGTCTTCCTCCGCAATTAAGCTTCAAAGTTGAATCCGACTTGAGCTGCTTGGTGAAACTTTACGTCTTCCTCTGAAAGGAAGCTCGAGATGATTCGAGGAACACGCCAACACAATGTCGCCTCGCAAGTTGTTGGTTTGTCAAAATTCTCATTCATACGAACGAAGGAAAGGGAAGGGAGAGAGCTGTAATTGACGATGAACTGAGTACTTTAGGGTGTGAATCTGACGGGCATCGGCAACGATAAGTATACACTGTCAAACGCAAATTGCAGTCAGCTTGACATGTCGACCGACATCTACGTTCTTCTTTCCAGACACAAGAACGCCCCTTTTTCAACTCACACCTTTTCTGAGAGTGTGCCAGAGCTACGAGAGTGTCAGCGAGGAGTGGCACCCGCCCTGTCTGTGGAACCACGAATACTGAGTGAACTTGTGCAAATGTGTCCGTGTCCGGAGTGGATAGTGGTGGTGGACGATCTTTCGGTAAGAATTGAACAATTGGACAGCAGGGACAGTGTAGGGAGTGATGGCGTCGACGTTGATAGAGAGCAGTGGGAACGAGGGTGATTTCCTTTTTGCTCCCTGATTTTTGTTCTGTCTTTCTCAACCCTCTTCACTGGTTTGTCACTCGATTCCACCCTTCTTAATCGTCCGAGTGCTTTTCCCTTTTCCGTTTAGCAATGTTTAATCTTCTCCCTGTCTGAGTTTCGAAATTGATGGATGGTTTCTGATTGACCTTCTTCAAATTGCTTTTTCTGTACTTTCTTGCTCGATGCTATCCCCGTTTTGATTCGGCTTTGTTTGTCTCCCGCCCTCGCGACGTCGCTCTTTTGAAGGGCACGAAGTGGTTGAGGTGTCCCCTCCGTGGGACTGATCCTCGCCCCTTCCGCCCCGCCGATGTCTTGATCGGCAGGCAGACATGACTCGCGAGGGTCGAGGAGAGCTTTGCACGAATTTTTGATTTTCTAAATGAGGGAGTGGGTCCATGTGAGCGGGAAACTAAAAATTTGCGAGTATCTTTCTCGCTTTCTCGGCTGATCAGAGAATTTCATTCGATTTTGAATTTGCTGATGGATGGCCCCATGTGACCGTTTTGTGATAGAAATTCGAAGAACCAAATATTTCATTCTGATCAAAGTTGTTTTGCAGTATTTCGAGTTTAAACTGGTTGGTGGAAGGAGTCCTGCGTCCGGTCCTCCATATTCGCAGATTAAGACAACAACGGCCTTAAATAATGGCTCCGCTGATTCGGCCTTTCCCGAGTCGAGAGTGCATGATGAAGAATAGCGAGTTGCGTCTTTGAGGATCGCTTGATCGACGGCCATCAATTCTGATTGTCGGAGAGTTCTTACTATCGTAAGCAGTGGAATAAGCCTGCGCGGGGGTGATCAGCAAGTCAAAGATAAAGCCGAATATGAGCTTCTATGTTCCAGAAATTGGCGTCAAGGTGGGGAAGTGAGCCCGATCTTCGGGAAGTGTACTTTCCCTATTCAAATTTTGATTTGTCGACATGGTAACGAAAAATAGTTTGTTGGAACGATGTAGTTGAGATTTTGACTCATTTGTCCTCTTGCGCTGGATCCCCGTCGTTCATCCATCCTCGACGATCTCACTCCTCCGAAGGGCCGTAAAAGGATGAAGTGTCTCCTCCACCGGACTGTCCTTCTCCTTTCTGCTCTGCCGATATCTTGATCGGCAGGTTGAGGATCGCAAGGATCGGATGGGCTAGACATCGTTTCGATATCCGACGACGCAATGTTCATTAAAGACGGCTGCGTATGTAAAACAACGGAAAGGTATTCCGTATTCTTAGTCTTTGATTGTGAGGATTGTTTCCATTGACATTTTTCGACCGCATTTCGAGATAAAAAGCTGCCATCTCCTGTATCAGAAAAACTTGTAGTGACTTGTCGTGTAGAGCCTATTTGGCTTTCGAATCAACTGTGAGGCTGTAAAATGTGACTTTTGAGGTGATAGTGACGATGAATGTGAAATATGTGAGGATGATGGTGAATCTGTGCAGTCCTCATTTCGGACTTTGAGTTCGCTGTATCAAAGCCCGAATCAACTGGTACCTCCGTCACCACAATCCTTTGTCAACAGATGGTTGATTTTTGTCAATGGAAACTCTTGATATTTGTCCATTGGTGAGATCTGACTGGACCACCCATCACATTTTATTATTAGACCATATCACTCATACGGAGTGGGAGAGCCCTAGTTTGGTTATGGGCACTCCCACAGGATGCCCTCGACAGCACTGGTCAAACATTCCTCTCAGCGTCAAATATGACCGACCTTGTCTTGGATTCGTGCACATTTTCTGGATTTCCCTCGACGACCAATGCAGCAGACGACGTTTGTGAATGGAATTCTGGATTGATCACCCTCGACAACAGCAATGTGACGCTTCGATTCACGGAATTCACTCGGCTCTCGCAAGGCGCGATGTTTGTGAACGCGAGCCATGTGTCGATTGCGTCGTGCACGTTCCACGACAACATTCCTTCTCTGTCGTCGTCGTTGTCGTCGCGATTTGGATCGTTGAGACACAATGTGGATTGTGTTGGTTTGAGCAAGATCTCGATTGGATCGCTGAGTGGTGGAGATGGAAGTGTGTCGGAATGGGTTTGGATGGAGACGGACGAAGAATGTGTGATTGAATCGAACAACACTCATCTGACAGCGCCTTTCTTTGTTCCCTCGCTGAACGCGAAATTGTCATCAAGCAAGACCGAGAACAAAACACTGTTGATGTCATTGGTTGGATCACTGTTGGTTCCGTGTGATCTGAAACTGAGACTGTTTGAAGTTGGAGAAAGTGCAACGAAAACGAATGCGGAAAGGAAGAACATAGTACCCGGACAAACCCGTTAGAGCGGATAAACCCGTTAACCATTCCACAGGAGCATAGCAGTCCCCCCTCTTCACTAAAATTATCCTTCGACTTCCCGTTCATTACTCTCTTCAATATTTTTAAAATAGGAGTCACTGTTGAAAGAATGATTGTGAAATGGAATGAGAAAAATGTAAGTCGAAATGTGCTCGGAACTTAGCCAATGTCTTCCCAGGCGTCCAAGGGATGGTACATTGAGATGCAACCTCTTTGTACTCAGCATCACATGCAGGGTATCGTGGCTGGTCATTCATCGATTTGAAATGACCCATAGACATCGATCACACATCTGAACAAGAGACCAATCATTTCAGAATTCTTCCGATTACTTTCTTTTCCACACAACATATCAGTCGTCAGAATAAAAGGATCAATGTGAAGTGGGGTATGTTGGTAACGGGTTTATCCGACTTAACGGGTTTATCCGGGTACTAACAAAACGATTGACATTCTCTCCGATCAGACGAATGAAACACACCTCTCTTTGTCAGTTCCTCTGTCGTCAGTTGATCTCGATGCGTCGTTGGAATGGAGAGGATTGCTTGTGTTCGGACATGGCCGTCGTGAAACAGAGTGGATTGTTGTGAAAGTGAGTGCGAAGGAAGAGAGGAAGTCGCATCTGGTGCAAGCGATGAAATGGATGGGTCCTGTGATTGGTGGATGCTTTATTGGCCTTCTTCTGCTGCTGCTTCTGTTCATCTTTGTGTGCTGCCGTCGCCGAAAGAAATCGGAAGAGGGAGCGTCATTGCTTGCGAAATAAGAACTTGACGAAGGAGAGGAGATCGTTGAAAAGCTGGAACTTGTTGGTCTGGACACTGGAGACTATCCTGCGAAGCCGAACGAAAACAATCTCATCCATTCGAAGTCGGAAATAACTGGAATGACGAAAGTTGGACTTGAAAAAACTGACACTGCCTCGATCCCTGCTTCTGAAATGGTGGAAGGGATCGACGTTGATGACATCATGGTTCGCTCAGCTGTGAACAAGCACGACACTCTTTATCACCGACTGCACAAACAACCTGGCCAGTTCACGATGGACAAGCTGGTGCTGGAGAGGAGGCTGGCGCGTGGATTGGAGAACATTGCGCAAACAGACAGTGGATCGGAAGTGCTGGTGAAGTTGTCGCCTCACTGGGTGATCTTTGACCATGGAGAGAAGATTCTTCTTCAGTGTGAGAGCTCAAAGAAGCGAATGGGTTTTTTCGGGAGTGCCCAGGTCGGTCAGGAGGCGATGATCGGTCACGAGGGCCAACGATGGGAGTCGCCTGAAGTGGCAGAGAAACGCTCAACATTGGATCCGAAGAAGGCAGCGGTGTTCAGTCTTGGGCTTCTGTTGTGGGAGATTGAGACGGAACAAGTTCCACTGCGGGAGTTGGATGCTCAGAATGCGCAACGACAACTTGGATGTGGGATGAGTCTGTCGATGGAGAAAGTGAAAGACAAGAACTTGGCAGAGCTGATCACGAAATGTCTTGAGATTGATGCGACGAAGCGTCCTTCTCTTCACGACATCTCCCACTTTCTTTGGAAGGTTGGAGGAGATGGAAAAGTATCAGCTCCTGCTTCACTCCCCCCAACGAACGCGATCGTCGTGATTCCACAACCATCTCAATGAAATGCCACAATTTACTCACATTTCTCGATTATCAGCATTTCTTCATTTTCTCCATGTTCACTCTTCTTGATTCTGATTTGAGACCAACTCTTCTTTTTAACTTCTCGTTTCATCCCACCACGTTCTCTTCGAAGACGTGTTGGCTCTCTTTTTGGGAGTTGTGGTCTCATTTTCTCTCTCCAACGCCTCCTTACACTCATCTCACCTTATTACTCGGGAATCTCTCACAACACAACATGGAGATCCCACCCTCTTCCACCATTCCTTTCACAACTATACTCCACTCCGTTCACTTCCACATCAGAGTTCACCTTCGCATGTCTTCCACTCACATTCACACATAAGGAAGGGGACAATCGTCACTTCTGATTCACTTCTTTTGTCTGATTCTGTTCTGCTTATTATTCGCTCTTGCTTGATCAAACACTCACTTCACACATCCTCATCTCGCCCTGGACTCCAGAGTACTCTTTAGCATTTTCATCGCTCCTTTCGAGGATGCGTGGCTTCCTCTTGATTCCTCACACCCACATTCATATTGAATCTCTTCTTTGTGAAAACATTGTTGAAGAGAATGAATAATGGAGACTAATTTTGAAAGAAAAGAGTCATAAACGGCTGTTCTTCATTCTCCTTCGTCTTGTGACGAGAAGAAAATGGAAGAGATCGATTCCCATCATGAAATGGCAGATTTTTTATGATAAGTCTACGTCTTCAGCTCACTGATTGTTTCGCGATTTCGTCAGAGAGCTAGCAATTTTTAGGTCATGATCAACCCTTAAAAAAAGTGCGTGGACATCTCACAAAAAATCACCCAAACGGAGATGAGATGCACGAAAACGGACTCAAAAGCGAGTGAAATACGCGAATAAAACGAACTGCTCACGATTTATCCTAATTTAAGACATGAATATTGTTGACTGATCTTCAATAACAAACTGTGGGAACAAGATCGGTCCCATATTATTTTGGATTCAATTGAGCAGGAAATCTCTTCCGTGAAATTGTGCAAGTGCCATGCGTCTTTGGTTGTTTACCGTTGCACTATTGTTCTGTTCTGCAGAAGCAAATACCGATTCTCTCTTGGATCTGAGAAAACGCCTCCAATTTGCCGTCGACACACATTCTCCCTCACAATTCCATCAGAATGCCGTTATTCTTGGAAATGAACGCTTTTTTGCTCATGGAATCGAGCTGCAATCCAAACCAATGAAGATATCTGGATCACTGAACAAAACACAGATACTATATGGAGGAGAAGATCGCATCTCACCAACCCGCTCCTCGAACGAAGGTCATCAGACTCGAAGTTTGCAAACTTTGTTCGATCTAGAGAATAGTACATTGTCACTGGACCGAATATATCTGAATCTGGTGACTTTGGACAAGAATGCAGAAACAGCCCCAAAATGTGCGATTCTGATTGATTCGTCCGTCTCAGCCTCAGATTGCACTTTTCGGTTGGAATGCGGAACTTCACCATTCCTCATTTCGTCACCCGAAGCATCGTCTTCTTCGCTCTCGTCATCGTCCATCAATCTTGAGCGGATTGCGATCACGAGCGAGCGAATGTTGATCGGATCACTTTCCGAAATCTCCCAACGCGATTCCCAACTCCTGGAGTGCGAAATGCATCTTTCTGCTTCGTCGTTGTCTTGCCTTGATTTATCGACGAATTCGGGACTGTCCTTCTGCTTCCCTCCGAACTCGCCCTCTCTCTCGCTCACATCGACAGTCTCGGCGTGTTCGCTCTCAAACCTGACATCTCACAGTCCGTCGCACTTCTCGAAAGCATCGTGCACTGTTTCGGAGCGACTGATTGGGAACACGATTGAGCAAGTGGAGAACTGCCTGTTTGGAACAGTGTCATCTCCGCTTGGGACACACCTCTCGTTCGTCTGCTCGAACACGTCGATATGTGAAAGCGTGAACACTGAACCAGAAGTGACCGAATCACCGACAATCACCGAAAAAGACCAAACGTGGGAGTTTCTCACTTCAACTTCCCAAAAGAATTATCCAACCAAGTCTGAACGATATCTATTCCAGAACGTGTCTTTCAAAGCAACCGACACCATGTCGTCATTCAGAATGCTCTCTTTCACAAACTTTTCTGGCTCACTTTTGCTGATCGAGTGCACATTCACTGCGTCCGTGAAGACTGGCCATGTTCAATTCCTTTATGCTTCAGCTCAGCCTGAGACACTCCCGCATCTCACCATCGATCAGTGTTCCACACAATATCAGCGGACAGACAAAATTCCAACCACAAACAACCAAATCCACACTCCCAATTCCTTCTATCACACTCTGTCTTCCTCCAACTTCTCGTCGCAAGCTTCATCATCGTGCTCACGATTATTCATCGTTCAAAATTCTGCGCCTCTTTTTCAAGCTGCCAACTGCATCTTCGAAAAGCAGAACACATCGGGTTCTGGCTCTGTCTTGAGTTATTCCAATGGATTTGTTGTTCTCCACCTCTTCGATTGTCTCTTCTCGTCGAACTCTGCACTGGCTCATGGAGGAGCCTTGGCGACTTATCAAGCCATCAACGACATTCATCGCTGCGTGTTCAAGGACAACACAGCTGGAACAAAAGGAGGCGCTCTCTATTTAGCCTGGGCGATTAATCGCATCTTTCTGGAGGACTGCCACTTCTTGAACAATCGCGCACTGGAATACAACTCAAACAACAAGAGCTACGCTCACTACAGGGGAAACGATGTTCATCTCGAGGCGAATTCATATGATTCAATGACAACTGTCTCGATTGTTGGCTGCTCTTCCGATTCAGAGTTGCCAAGAATTGGATACTTTGGCACCGCGATAAACAACGGATTTCATCCATCCCAAGAACTCCTCCTTCCCTCTCCAACTTCGGACAGTATTCCACCGCCAGCAGCGTCGACACTATTCGTTGAACTCTCAGCTCCATCGTCGAACACAGATTGCACGAAAGGGAGTCCGTGCCAAACACTCTCCCAGGCACTCGCGAAGACAGGAAGTGGATTCAAGCTGATCGACATTGGAATGGGGAATCACACCGACAGTTCAACATCGCTGAGTGGATCTGTTGGGATTGTTGGAGCAGGATGGCTGACGAACTCGTCTGCTTTCACAAATCTGACATCAGCTGGCTTCACAATCTCTGCCCCCTCGTCGAATGTGTCACTCACTGCCTTCTCTCTCTTCCCATCGACACCGACCACGATCCTTCTCACAGTTTCGTCATCGAGCACTGTTCGTTTGTCGAAACTGACGATGGAATGTCTGAAAAAGCACGAATCAACACTCCTCTCACTTTCATCTGGAACGACGACGCTTTTGAACACGATCTTCAACACGATCACTCTGACCTCGAATGCTGCGATTGAAATCTCAGGATCAGCGTCAGTATCGTTTGAGACGTGTTGGTTCATGGTGATCACTCGGAAGAGTGGGAATGGAGGAAGCTGCATTGATTCGTCGTCGTCTGGATCGATCACAGTGGATCGCTGTGACTTTGGAGAGTGTTCTTCGTCTGGTCGTGGAGGATGTGCTGACTTTGTTGGGAACAATGGAAAGGGAAGTGTGTCGGTCGCTTCCACCATTTTTCACCGCGTGCACAGCCAACTCAACTCTCCTCCTTTTCGGAAATGACGTTGCTGCCACTCCATCCACTCTTGCTTCGTTCTCCATTGATTCTTCTTGTCGTTCACTCAGCTCTCAGCCCCATGTTTTGAAAGGATCAGACAGATCTCAACTGCTCTTTCCCAGTCTGTACTACTCGAACTTCGGAATCAACCATCCGCTCAGTGCTCGTTTCACTTACGGCTATCCTCTCTCCAAATTCCCAAAACTGAAAACTCTCATCGAACACATCCTGGTTCCTAATTCTTCGACACAAATCACCACTCTTGGTGGGACACAAACCCTTGACCCGACCACAGCAACTGGGATTTCACTCACACTCTGTGGCTTCACAGTTGCTTCCACGCAGCAAACCAGTCAAGCTCTTCTGACAGTTGGAGACAAAGCTTCGATCGAATTCTGGAGAACTCCAATCAACCTTGATTACCAAATCCAAGTAACTCCGTTTGTTGTGTCTGCTTCATCAGGAAAACTCACCTTCTCTAATTCGCGCGTAGTCTTTCTATACCTGGCACTCCCTGTTCCATTCGTTTCAGCTCAGGCGGGTTTAGTCCAATTCAGGACGATGGTGTTCACCACTCCACTCCAACTGGATGGATGCTCATTTATCACATGTACGAGTGGAACTGTCTCTTTCTCATCAGCATTATTTTCGAACATCGCCAGCTCAGGCAATGGAGCTGTTCTTTCGGCGTTGGGATCCACAATCACCTCCTCCCTGTCCTCATTCGTGAACTGCTCGGCGAAGAATGGTGGTGCTTTCTTTGTTGAACTGAGTGAGAGACGATATGTCTCTGTCGCCCACGAGTCAACGTCGTCGTATGGAGAGACGTTTACAAACTGCAGTGCGCTGGGAGAGGGAAGTGTGGGGGACGAGAGGGGAAAGGGTGGCGCGATTTATTTGAAGGGAACATCGACACACCCAACGCCTCTGATTCTGAGTCCATCGTCGAACTCGGCAGCTCGGTTGATTGGAAACCGAGCAGAGAATGGAACAGATGTGTTTGTTGAAGAAAGTCTGTTTAAGGGGAAGAGCATTGGTTCGATTGCGAAGTTTGGAGGAAACTCGTTCAGCAACCAGTATCGAGTTGTGATTGAAGGAAGGTCAGAAACTGATTGGGAATCGATCGAACATCTGATTCCTCCTCCGACGATTTCTGTGAATGGGTCGGTTTATCAGTCGCACACAGACTCGATGAGTGGAGAAGATGGAGACAACTGCAAATGGAGCTCGTCATATTGTGCGACACTTGGATTTGGGATTGGATTTGTGAACCAGAAATACCAGGACAAGACTCTGATTCCTCAGACGATCAGATTTCTTTGGAACATGACGTACACCGAGAACGAAGTGTTTGTGACGGATCAAGACATCACAGTTTCCGGGACAACCGCAGCAAGCCCCTCAAAAGCAGAGACTCTTCGAACGATTGTTTCAGTTGGGAGTGCCTCGGAGAAAGAATTCCTGTTCACGATCTCAAAGAAAGCGAAACTGAAAGTGACGAACATTGACTTCATTCCGATTGCGTCGCGAGGACTGTTTGATGGGAAGGAGGATGGGGACTCGCTTGTTTTGAGTGAGATTGGGATGATCTGCTCGGACACATCGTCATTCCAACACCCACTGATCAAAACAGAGAAGATGACGATTTCGATTGAGAAGACAACGATCAACACGTCGTCTGTTTCTGTGACGTCGCTGTTTGGAGCTCCTCTGCTGTGGATTGTGACGAGCACATCACCTTCCTTCTCATCGCTGAAGATCTCATCGCAACGAGTGGAAAACTCGTCTCTGATTGTTCTTGAGACGGATTTGTTCTCGTCGATGAATGAGATTTCGTTCTCGGATTGTTCTCGAGTGGATTCTGGAGCTGTCTTCTTCCTGGTTCGCTCGAAGACTCTGCACTCATCGATCGATGCATCGGATTGGTCGTCACACTTCTCGCCGTCAACACCTCTTCTGGACCTGGTTTGTCAAGACACGAATCTGGCGAAAACCGATACTTGGTTTGAATCATCGCTTCTGTATTATCTGGATGTCCCTGTGGAATCGATTTCGGTGTCTGGAAAGAAGAACACAGAAGTGAGCATCCGAATTGTGGATCGACTCGCCTCGCTTGCTCATCTCTGTCATCAGCGTTCTCTTCTGCAAAATCGAACTCCCTCTCGACGATCTCGCTTGCCTCGTCTGTTTCACACACGTCATCCTTCGCTCCTTCGCACCCCATTTCCGTTGAATCATCTTCAACTGGACTATCAATCGAGCTCTCGCTGTCTGGATCGTTTTCTGTGAATGTTCCACTTGAAACTGTTTCATTTTCTTCGGTTCTTTTCTCTCTCGATTCGACGCTCTCCACACCAACTCTCTTTACTGTGAGCTCTGGAACTCTCTCCCTCTCGTCTTGCTCGTTTGAACCGAAACTGGAAACAACAATTCTCTCCTCGACGACGACCTTGGTTGATGTTTCTGGATCGAGTGTGCTGTCATTGACCAGCACGACATTCTCGAACATCGCGTTCTCGCCTGCTTCTCTTGGTCGTCTGATCCATCTCCGCTGTGGAGGATCGTTCTCCTCGAACATTGGGTCGTTCTTCTCTTCGATCTCATCGTCAAGTGAAGGAAGTGTGATCTTTGTCGAAACCGAAAACATGGCAGAAACAGCAAAATCATCCGCATTCGTTCTTCTGAAAGAATCACTTCCAACAGACCATGTTTTCAACACATCGGAACGAAATTGGATTTGTGGATCAGAAAATGGAGGTGCATCAGAGAGCGTGTTGTATCATTTCTTCCCTCATACGAAGACGGAGAAGTCACTGTTCGTGTCTGAGGACGGATGGGATCACAGATTGTGTGGACTTGCGATTCTTCCCTGTCGTTCCCTCGCCGCTGGCTTCTCGTCACTGAAATCAACATCGTGCACGATTAAACTTGATTCGGACAACAAACTGGACGATGTGCTGTCGACAGTTTGGGACGAACAAACCATCACATCAAGCGACAATCTTCATAAATCTGTCTCCGTTGCATCAAACGGGTCATTCGTTTCTGAAACTGGTCGTCTCTCGATTTCACTCATAAATTTCACAGAAGTTGACTCATCACAGTCAAATTTGGATGAACGAACTGTTCCTCTCTTCTCAGTTTCGGAAACAGGATCACTGACGATTTCGTGTTGCACTCTGACCGACATCTCGTTCGCTGCTGGGACTCTGATTGTTAGCACGTCGTCTGGAAAGATAGAGCTCGATGGAGTGTCGTTTGTGAACTGCAACGAAGAGTCTCAGGCAGTTGGACGGTTGGTTGAGATTAATCGGACTGAATTTTCGGGTGGAGACGTTGTGATGAAAGGAGTGTCGATCACGAAATCGAAGGAAGCAGAAAACCATGAGATTGTACTTTCGGGGAAGAATGTTGGATCAGTTGTGACACCGTTATCCTTCTCCGACACATTTGGGTCGTTGGAAGATCAGACGATTGAGAGGATGAAGGAAGTGTGGGGAATTGACGCCAAAGATGAGAAAGCGACAGGTCCTCTTTCGTACTTCTTCTTTGGTCGTTCATCAAAAGTGGTTCATGTTTCGTCTGGATTCTGGGACCATTGGAAATGTGGATTGAAAGAACAACCGTGCTCGTCGCTGGACTTTGGGTATTGTGAAGTTTCTGGAACGCCTGTTGAAATTGGGGAAGTTCTGCTTGACTCTGACACAATCCTCTCATCGTCTCTGGAAACCAAGTCTAAATCAGTCAAGATTTTTTCAGACGACAGGTCGAAGCTGTCCATCGATTCGTCTGCCTCTCTGCTTGTTTCAGCTGGCGAGCTGTTCCTCACCTCGCTCGCGATTGTTCTCCCCTCATCACTTGAAGTGTCTCCGTTCATTGTGAGTGGAGGAACACTCAGCATTGACTCAACCATTCTGATCACCAGCAGTGGAACTGTTGACTCTCCCATGATTGTTTGTTCGCCTCTCTTCGATGTCTCGTCTGGATCACTTTCTGTTTGTGGATCTGCGTCATCCCCTCTTCTCTTCGCACATTTCCAGTCCGAAACTGAGACCTGCATTTTGAGAGTTGATGGGTCGTCATCGCCCTCAGTTGAGTTGTCGAACTGTGAATTCGTGAGTTGCAAAGCGTTGACTGGGAAGAGTGGAGTGATCTCACTTGCTGGAAGTCCTTCGCCATCTACGGAGTTTGTGATTCGGAATTGTCGTTTTGAGAAGAATTGTGGAACAGAATCGAACGATATTTTTGTTTCGGATGGATGGAAAGAGTTTTTGACTCGCGAGAACTTCACGAACAGCTTCTCCGACAGTGACTTTGATCATGTTGTGATTGTATCGAATGCAGACAACGATCTTCTTCCTTTCTCGATTCTGAAAGTGAATGGGGATACACACGACGATTCGCAATGTCATGTTTGGTGGATTGCGTGTTCGAGTGTTCATCGGAGTGTTGCTCTGTGTGTTCAAAGGGAGAAAGACGATTCGTTTGCTCTTCGTCTGATTGAGCTTGAAACTGACGTTGTTGAAACGGATGGATTGTCGATTGGTTCGAAACGGATTGAACTGTTTGGATCATCGCAATGTCGTGTTCTGGGATGCAGTCATCTTGGATCGCTTTTGACGATCTCGACAGGAACTGGACTGATCCACACACTCACCCTCAGCCACTCGAATCCCTCTTCGCAATGTCCGTTCCTCTCGCTGACAGATAGTGGAACACTCTCTCTTCGATGGATCGTTGTTGAAGTCTCGCAGACACCTCTCTCCTCTGCTTTGATCTCGTCTTCGTCTGGATTGTTGTCGCTTTCGATGAGCAACATCTCGATGATTGAATTGGCTGGTCATTCGCTGATTGAATCGTCGGGATCAATTGAAATTGATGGATGTTCGTTCTCATCGATTATCAGCAACCGAGAGAGGGGTCAAATCTTGACAGCTCAACTGAATGAGAGTGTTTCAGTGAAGATCACCAACACTGAGTTCATTTCGTCTGGAAGCACTGATGACTGTTGGGTTCTTCTGAATGGATCGAACTCCGCGACATTCACGACATCGAACTGGGAAGGCTCGTTTGAGATTGGATCGCGACCTCATGAAGTTGTGGTGCTCTCTCAGTCTCGACACGATCTTGGAGACTTCAACCCTTATTCGCTTCTTTATGAGCTGTATCCTCGAACCACCGCTTGGATTGTTGTGTCGTCAGAAAGCGGATCGGCCGACCATCCTCTCTGTGGCAGTACTGAGATGGCATGTTCGACGATTGAGAAAGGGGTTGGTCTGTCTGGAGTGAAGAAAGTGATGATCTCTGGGACAGGAGTGATTGGGGATGCTGTGATGATGAATGGGGATGAGCTTGGGATTTGGGGAGAGAAGAAGCATGGTGTTGTGCGATTTGTGGGATTTGGTCGAATTGTGAACAATGAGTTCGTGAAGCCTGATTACCTGACGCTGAGTGATGTTTCTGTTGATGTTTCTGAGAGTTCTCTTTCGAACGAGGCCGCGCTGGAGATTGTTGTTGGATCGATGATTGTTTCTGATGTGTCATTCAGCTCGTCTGACTCGATTGGTTTCACTCTGATTCGAATGAGTGGCGAAGTTCTGAAACTGACATCAGTGAACATGAATATCTCGACTCGAGAATCTGGATGCCTCCTTTCTTTGAATGGAGGTTCGCTCGATGTCAACCACCTTCATCTGACATCACTCTCTTTTGGCGCAACTCCGATTGTTATCGCAAATTCTCCCTCAATTTATCTTGACAAAACCAAAGTGACCAACTGCACTTGCCAGACTCTCCTCTCAGCATCAAATGTCACTGACCTAGACTTAGATTCGTGCACATTTTCTGGATCTCCCTCACCAACGAATGAAGCAGGCGACGTTTGCGAATGGAGTTCAGGATTGGTCATCGTCGACAACAGCAACGTGACGCTTCGATTCACCGAATTCACTCGACTCTCGCAAGGAGCGATGTTTGTGAATGCGAGCCATGTCTCGATTGCGTCGTGCACGTTCCACGACAACATTCCTTCTCTGTCGTCGTCGTTGTCGTCGCGATTTGGATCGTTGAGACACAATGTGGATTGTGTTGGTTTGAGCAAGATCTCGATTGGATCGCTGAGTGGTGGAGATGGAAGTGTGTCGGAATGGGTTTGGATGGAGACGGACGAAGAATGTGTGATTGAATCGAACAACACTCATCTGACAGCGCCTTTCTTTGTTCCCTCGCTGAACGCGAAATTGTCATCAAGCAAGACCGAGAACAAAACACTGTTGATGTCATTGGTTGGATCACTGTTGATTCCGTGTGATCTGAAACTGAGACTGTTTGAAGTTGGGGAAAGTGCAACGAAGACCAATGTCGAAAAGAAGAACAAGACGATTGACATCCTCTCCGATCCAACGAATGAAACACATCTCTCATTGTCTGTTCCTCTGTCGTCGATTGATCTTGATTCATCGCTGGAGTGGAGGGGATTGCTTGTGTTCGGACATGGCCGTCGTGAAACAGAGTGGATTGTTGTGAAAGTGAGTGCGAAGGAAGAGAGGAAGTCGCATCTGGTGCAAGCGATGAAATGGATGGGTCCTGTGATTGGTGGATGCTTTATTGGCCTTCTTCTGCTGCTGCTTCTGTTCATCTTTGTGTGCTGCCGTCGCCGAAAGAAATCGGAAGAGGGAGCGTCATTGCTTGCGAAACAAGAACTTGACGAAGGAGAAGAGATCATTGAAAAACTGGAACTTGTTGGTCTGGACACAGGAAACCATCCCGCGAAACCGTACGAGAATCATTTCCTCATCTCGAAGTCAGAGGTAACAGGAATGACGAAGGTTGGACTCGAAGAAACTGAAACAGCCTCGATCCCTGCTTCTGAAATGGTGGAAGGGATCGACGTTGATGACATCATGGTTCGCTCAGCTGTGAACAAGCACGACACTCTTTATCACCGACTGCACAAACAACCTGGCCAGTTCACGATGGACAAGCTGGTGCTGGAGAGGAGGCTGGCGCGTGGATTGGAGAACATTGCGCAAACAGACAGTGGATCGGAAGTGCTGGTGAAGTTGTCGCCTCACTGGGTGATCTTTGACCATGGAGAGAAGATTCTTCTTCAGTGTGAGAGCTCAAAGAAGCGAATGGGTTTTTTCGGGAGTGCCCAGGTCGGTCAGGAGGCGATGATCGGTCACGAGGGCCAACGATGGGAGTCGCCTGAAGTGGCAGAGAAACGCTCAACGCTGGATCCGAAGAAGGCAGCGGTGTTCAGTCTTGGGCTTCTGTTGTGGGAAATTGAGACGGAACAAGTTCCACTGCGGGAGTTGGATGCTCAGAATGCGCAACGACAACTTGGATGTGGGATGAGTCTGTCGATGGAGAAAGTGAAAGACAAGAACTTGGCAGAGCTGATCACGAAATGTCTTGAGATTGATGCGACGAAGCGTCCTTCTCTTCACGACATCTCCCACTTTCTTTGGAAGGTTGGAGGAGATGGAAAAGTGTCAGCTCCTGCTTCACTCCCCCCAACGAACGCGATCGTCGTGATTCCACAACCATCTCAATGACATGTCACACTTTCCTCACTTTGCTCGATTATCAGCATTTCTTCATTTTCTTCACGTTCACTCTTCTTGATTGTGATTTGAGACCAACTCTTCTTTTTCTTCTCATTTCATCCCACCACGTTCTCTTCAAAGACGTGTTGGCTCTCTTTTTGGGAGTTGTGGTCTCATTTTCTCTCTCCAACGCCTCCTTACACCCATCTCACCTTATTACTCGGGAATCTCTCACAACACAACAAGGAGATCCCACCCTCTTCCACCATTCCTTTCACAACTATATTCCACTCCGCTCACTTCCACATCAGAGTTCACCTTCGCATGTCACTCACACCATTCACATCGTCTCTCTTCGCATGTCACAACTTGACCACCAGTCTCCCAGCCTTTCTCTCATCCCCTCACAGTGAAATCAGACTTGTGGCGTCCGTCCTCTTCTCACATTCGAAAACAGAGACGGAGGCACACATCGCTTCTGATTCACTTCTTTTGTTTCTTCTGTTCTGACTCTTTTTTCCAGTCATTCGTGATATGATTTATGATTAACTCGTGCTTGATCAGACACTCACTTCACACATCCTCATCTCGCCCTGGACTCCAGAGTACTCTTTAGCATTTTCATCGCTCCTTTCGAGGATGCGTGGCTTCCTCTTGATTCCTCACACCCACATTCATATTGAATCTCTTCTTTGTGGGACAATTGTTGAACAGAATGCAAAATGGAGACTAATTTTATGTGAAAAGAGTCACAAACGGCTGTTCTTCATTCTCCTTTGTCTTGGGATGAGAGGAAAATGGAAGAGATCGATTTCCATCATGAAATTCAGTTCATATGCACAGAAAAGCACCCAGAAGCGAGTTAAATGCGCGAAAAAATGGAATACTTATAATTTATCCTAATTTAAGACTTAAATTGAGTTGACTGAGATTCAATAACAAACTGCGGGTACACGATCGGTCCCATATTATCTTTGTCTAAACTGAGCAGGAAATCTCTTCCGTGAAATTGTGCAAGTACCATGCACCTTTGGTTGTTTACCGTTGCACTCTTGTTCTGCTCTGCAGAAGTAGGCACCGATTCTCTCTTAGATCTGAGAAAGCGTCTCCATTTTGCTTTCGACAAAAATCCACCCTCTCAATTCCGTCAAAATGCCGTTATTCTTGGAAATGATTGCTTTTTTGCGAATGGGATCGAACTGTACTCGAAAACGATCAAGATATCTGGGTCATCGAACAAAACACAGATACTATATGGAGGAGAAGATGGCGTCTCACCAACCCGCTCCTCGAACGAAGGTCATCAGTCCCGAAGTTTGCACGCGTTGTTCGATCTGGAGAATAGTACAATGTCCCTGGACCATTTATTCTTGAATTTGGTGACGTTGAACAAGAAAGCAGAAACAGCCCCAAAATGTGCGATTCTGATTGATTCGTCCGTCTCAGCCTCAGATTGCACTTTTCGGTTGGAATATGGAAATTCCCCGTTCCTCATTTCGTCACCCGAAGCCTCGTTTTCTTCGCTTTCGTCATCGTCCATCAATCTTGAGCGGATTGTGATCACGAGCGAGCGAATGATGATTGGACCACTTTCCGAAATCTCCCAACGTGATTCCCAACTCCTGGAGTGCGAAATGCATCTCTCTTCATCGTCGTTGTCTTGCCTTGATTTTTCGACGAATTCGGGCCTGTCCTTCTGCTTCCCTCCGAACTCGCCCTCTCTCTCGCTCACATCGACAGTCTCGGCGTGTTCGCTCTCAAACCTGACATCTCACAGCCCGTCGCACTTCTCGAAAGCATCGTGCACTGTTTCGGAGCGACTGATTGGGAACACGATTGAGCAAGTGGAGAACTGCCTGTTTGGAACAGTGTCATCTCCGCTTGGGACACACCTCTCGTTCGTCTGCTCGAACACGTCGATTAGTGAAAGCGTGAACAATGAACCGGAAGTGACCGAACCACCGACAATCACCGAAAAAGACCAAACTTGGGAGTTTCTCACTTCAACTTCCCAAAAGAATTATGCATCCAAGTCTGAACAATATCTGTTCCACAATATGTCTTTCACAGCAACCGGCACAACGACATCCTTCCGAATGCTCTCTTTCACAAACTTTTCTGGCTCACTTTCGCTGGTCAAGTGCACATTCACTGTGTCTGTATCGACTGGCGACCTCCGTCTCATCTATGCCAGGGCTCTACTTGAGACTCTCCCGCATCTCACCATCGATCAGTGTTCCACAAAATATCAGAGGACAGAAAATACTCCAACCGCAAACCACCAAATACACACCCTGGACTCCTTCTATCACACTCTGTCGTCTTCCAACTTCTCATCACAGGCTTCTTCATCATGCTCTCGATTGTTCTATGTTCAAGATTCCGCACCTCTTTTCCAGGCGGCGAACTGCATCTTCGAAAAGCAAGCCACTTCTGAACGTGGATCTGTCTTGAGTTATTCGAGTGGATTTGTGGTTCTCCACCTCTTCGATTGTCTCTTCTCGTCGAACTATGCCACGACACAGGGAGGCGCCTTAATGACATTTCAAGGCATCCACGACATTCATCGCTGCGTGTTCAAGGACAACAAAGCTGGAACAAGAGGAGGAGCGATCTATTTTGGTTGGCCAATCAATCTCGTCTTCATGGAGGACTGCCACTTTTCGAACAACGTCGCACTGGAATACAACTCCAAAAACGAAAGCTACGCTCACTACAGGGGAAACGACGTGAGTCTCGGGACAAGTGCGCACAATTCGATGATCACCGAGTCGATTGTTGGATGCTCTTCTGATTCCGAGTTGCCAAGAATTGGATACTACGAAACTTCAACAGTAAACGGAATTCATCCATCCCAGGAACTCCTCCTTCCCTCTCCAACTTCAGTTGAGATCTCACCGCCAGCAGGATCGACATTCTTCGTCGACATCTCAGCCCCTTCATCGAACACAGATTGCACGAAAGGGAGTCCGTGCCAAACACTCTCCCAGGCACTCGCGAAGACAGGAAGTGGATTCAAGCTGATCGACATTGGAATGGGGAATCACACCGACAGCTCAACATCGCTGAGTGGATCTGTTGGGATTGTTGGAGCAGGATGGCTGACGAACTCTTCTGCTTACACAAATCTGACATCAGCTGGCTTCATCGTGTCTGCCCCCTCGTCGAATGTGTCGCTCACTGCCTTCTCTCTCTTCCCATCGACACCGACCACGATCCTTCTCACAGTTTCGTCATCGAGCACTGTTCGTTTGTCGAAACTGACGATGGAATGTCTGAAAAAGCACGAATCAACACTCCTCTCACTTTCATCTGGAACGACGACACTTTTGAACACGATCTTCAACACGATCACTCTGACCTCTCATGCTGTGATTGAAATCTCAGGATCGGCGTCAGTATCGTTTGAGACGTGTTGGTTCATGGTGATCACTCGGAAGAGTGGGAATGGAGGAAGTTGTATTGATTCATCGACATCAGGAACGATCACTATGACTCGCTGTGACTTTGGGGAGTGTTCTTCGTCTGGTCGAGGAGGATGTGCTGACTTTGTTGGGAACAATGGAAAGGGAAAAGTGTCGATCGTCCGTGCTTATTTCACTGCGTGCACAGCCAACTCAACACTCACTTTTTTCGGAAATGACATTGCTGCCACTCCATCCACTCTCACTTCGTTCACCGTTGATTCTTCTTGTCGTTCCCTCAGCTCTCAGCCCCATGTTCTGAAAGGATCAGACAAAGCTCAAATGTTCTTTCCCAGTCTGTATTACTCGAACTTCGGAATCAACCATCCGCTCAGTGCTCGTTTCACTTACGGCTATCCTCTCACCAAATTCCCAAATCTGAAAACTCTCATCGAAGACATCATCGTCTCTAGAGCTGCCACCCAAATCACAACACTCGGTTCGACACAAACACTCGAACCAACCGAAGCAACTGGGATTTCACTCACACTCTGTGGTTTCACAGTTGCTTCCACGCAGCAAACCAGTCAAGCTCTTCTGACAGTTGGAGACAATGCATCTTTCACATTCTGGAAAACTCCTTTCAAATTTGACTATCCAATCAAAGTAACTCCGTTTGTTGTGTCTTCTTCATCAGGATCACTCACCATCTATAATTTACCTGTCAAATTTACCTCACCGACACTCCCTGTTCCGTTCGTCTCAGCTCAGGCCGGTTCAGTGACATTCAGAGTGATGTCATTCTCCACTCCACTCCAAATGGATGGGTGCTCATTCATCACCAGCCGGAGTGGAACAGTCTCTTTCTGGTCATCATTGTTTTCTAACATCGCCAGCTCAGGCAATGGGGCTGTTCTTTCGGCGTTGGGATCCACAATCACCTCCTCCCTGTCCTCATTCGTGAACTGCTCGGCGAAGAATGGTGGTGCTTTCTTTGTTGAACTGAGTGAGAGACGATATGTCTCTGTCGCCCACGAGTCAACGTCGTCGTATGGAGAGACGTTTACAAACTGCAGTGCGCTGGGAGAGGGAAGTGTGGGGGACGAGAGGGGAAAGGGTGGCGCGATTTATTTGAAGGGAACATCGACACACCCAACGCCTCTGATTCTGAGTCCATCGTCGAACTCGGCAGCTCGGTTGATTGGAAACCGAGCAGAGAATGGAACAGATGTGTTTGTTGAAGAAAGTCTGTTTGATGGGAAGACCGTTGTTTCGATTAAACCGTTTGGAGGAAACTCGTTCAGCAACCAATATCGAGTTGTGATTGAAGGAAGGTCAGAAACTGATTGGGAAGCGATCGAACATCTGATTCCTCCTCCGACGATTTCTGTGAATGGGTCGGTTTATCAGTCGCACACAGACTCGATGAGTGGAGAAGATGGAGACAACTGCAAATGGAGCTCGTCATATTGTGCGACACTTGGATTTGGGATTGGATTTGTGAACCAGAAATACCAGAACAAGACTCAGATTCCTCAAAAGATCAGATTTCTGTGGAACATGACGTACACCGAGAATGAAGTGTTTGTGTCAGATCAAGACATCACAGTTTCCGGGACGACAGCAACGAGCCCCTCAAAAGCGGAGACACTTCGAACGATTGTTTCAGTTGGGAGTTCCTCGGAGAAAGAATTCCTGTTCACGATCTCAACGAACGCGAAACTGAAAGTGACGAACATTGACTTCATTCCGATTGCGTCGCGAGGACTGTTTGATGGGAAGGAGGATGGGGACTCGCTTGTTTTGAGTGAGATTGGGATGATCTGCTCGGACACATCGTCATTCCAACACCCACTGATCAAAACAGAGAAGATGACGATTTCGATTGAGAAGACAACGATCAACACGTCGTCTGTTTCTGTGACGTCGCTGTTTGGAGCTCCTCTGCTGTGGATTGTGACGAGCACATCACCTTCCTTCTCATCGCTGAAGATCTCATCGCAACGAGTGGAAAACTCGTCTCTGATTGTTCTTGAGACGGATTTGTTCTCGTCGATGAATGAGATTTCGTTCTCGGATTGTTCTCGAGTGGATTCTGGAGCTGTCTTCTTCCTGGTTCGCTCGAAGACTCTGCACTCATCGATCGATGCATCGGATTGGTCGTCACACTTCTCGCCGACGACGCCTCTTCTGGACCTGGTTTGTCAAGACACGAATCTGGACAGCACGAATCCATGGTTTGAATCATCGCTTCTGTATTATCTGGATCGCCCTGTGGAATCGATTTCGGTGTCTGGAAATGAAGAACACAGAAGTGAGCATCCAAACTGTGGATCGACTCGCCTCGCTTGCTCATCTCTGTCGTCTGCCTTCTCTTCTGCTCGATCGAACTCCCTCTCCACTCTCTCGCTTGCCTCGTCTCTCTCGCACACAACCTCGTTTGCTCCTTCGCATCCCATTTCGATTGAATCATCGTCGACTCGTCACGCCGTTGACCTTTCGTTGTCTGGATCGTTTTTGGTGAATATTCCACTTGAAACTGTCTCCTTTTCTTCGATTCTTTTATCTCTTGATTCTGGACTCACTTCGCCCACTCTGTTTGCTGTGAGCTCTGGAACTCTCACCCTCGCTTCTTGTTCATTTGAGCCAAAACTGGAAACATCAACCCTTTCCTCGACGACGACATTGGTGGATGTTTCTGGAACGAGTACCCTCTCATTGACCGACACGACATTTGAGAACATCACTCTCTCACCTGCTTCACTTGGTTGTCTGATCCATCTCCACTCTGGCGCGTCGTTCTCCACCAACTTTGGCTCGTTGTTCTCATCGATCTCATCGTCAAGTGAAGGAAGTGTGATCTTTGTCGAAACCCAAAACTTGACGGAAACAGCAAAAGAAGCGTCATTCGTTCTTCTGAAAGAATCACTGCCGACGGACCACGTGTTCAACGCTTCGGAACGAAATTGGATTTGTGGATCAGAAAATGGAGGCCCTTCCGAAAGCATGTTATATCATTTCTTCCCTCACACGATCACCGAAACGTCACTTTCTGTGTCAAATGAAGGATGGGATCACAGATTGTGTGGACTTGCGATTCTTCCCTGTCGTTCTCTCGCCACAGGCTTCTTGTCGCTCAAATCAACCTCGTCTTCCATCCAACTCCAAACGGACACCAACTTGGCAAGTGGGCTGTCGACAGTTTGGGAGGATCAAACAATGAAATCAAGCGACACGAATCCGAAAACAATCACCGTCACCAACAATGGAGCATTCGTTGTGGACATTGGTCGTCTCTCGATTTCACTCATCAATTTCGCACAAATTGACTCTTCGCTGTCGAATTCAGAAGAACGAACCCTTCCTCTCATCTCAGTCTCGAATGCTGGATCTCTGACTCTTTCGTCATGCACAATCACTGGACTCTCGTTTGAAAGTGGGAGTCTGATTGGAAGCACTTCATCTGGAAAGATCGCGCTGTCTGGAGTGTCGTTTGTGGACTGCAACGAAGACTCTCAGACAGTTGGACGATTGGTTCAGATTAGTCGAACTCGATTTGAAAATGGAGATGTTGTGATGAAAGGAGTGTCGATCACGAAAACGATGAAAGGAGAGCACCATGAGATTGTGCTTTCGGGAGAGAATGTTGGATCAGTTGTGACTCTGTCGTCGTTCTCAGACACATTTGGGGCGTTGGAAGATCAGACGAAAGAGAAGATGAAAGAAATGTGGGGAATTGACACTGACGACGAGAAATCGACAGGCCCTCTTTCGTACTTCTTCTTTGGTCGCACATCAGGCGCAGTTCATGTTTCGTCTGGATTCTGGGACCATTGGAAGTGTGGACTGAAAGAGCAACCGTGCTCGTCGCTGAACTTTGGGTATTCTGAAGTTTCTGGAACGCCTGTTGAAATTGGGGAAGTTCTACTTGACTCTGACACAATCCTCTCATTGTCTCTGGAAACCAAGTCTAAATCAGTTGAGATTTCTTCAGATGTCGTGTCGAAGCTGTCCATCGATTCGTCTGCCTCTCTGCTTGTTTCAGCTGGCGAGCTGTTCCTCACCTCGCTCGCGATTGTTCTCCCCTCATCACTTGAAGTGTCTCCGTTCATTGTGAGTGGAGGAACACTCAGCATTGACTCAACCATTCTGATCACCAGCAGTGGAACTGTTGACTCTCCCATGATTGTTTGTTCGCCTCTCTTCGATGTCTCGTCTGGATCACTTTCTGTTTGTGGATCTGCGTCATCCCCTCTTCTCTTCGCACATTTCCAGTCCGAAACTGAGACCTGCATTTTGAGAGTTGATGGATCGTCATCGCCTTCAGTTGAATTTTCGAACTGTGAATTCGTGAGTAGCAAATCGTTGACTGGGAAGAGTGGAGTGATCTCGCTTGTTGGAAGTCCTTCGCCGTCGACCGAATTGCAGATTCGGAATTGTCGTTTTGAGAAGAATTGTGGAACAGAATCGAACGATATTTTTGTTTCGGATGGATGGAAAGAGTTTTTGACTCGCGAGAACTTCACGAACAGCTTCTCCGACAGTGACTTTGATCATGTTGTGATTGGATCAGAGCCAGACAACGATCTTCTTCCTTTCTCGATTCTGAAAGTGAATAAGGATACACACGACGATTCGCAATGTCATGTTTGGTGGATTGCGTGTTCGAGTGTTCATCGGAGTGTTGCTCTGTGTGTTCAAAGGGAGAAAGACGATTCGTTTGCTCTTCGTCTGATTGAGCTTGAAACTGACGTTGTTGAAACGGATGGATTGTCGATTGGTTCGAAACGGATTGAACTGTTTGGATCATCGCAATGTCGTGTTCTGGGATGCAGTCATCTTGGATCGCTTTTGACGATCTCGACAGGAACTGGACTGATCCACACACTCACCCTCAGCCACTCGAATCCCTCTTCGCAATGTCCGTTCCTCTCGCTGACAGATAGTGGAACACTCTCTCTTCGATCGATCGCTGTTGAAGTCTCTCCGACCCCTCTCTCTTCTGCTCTGATCTCGTCTTTGTCTGGATTGTTGTCGCTTTCGATGAGCAACATCTCGATGATTGAATTGGCTGGTCATTCGCTGATTGAATCGTCGGGATCAGTTGAAATTGATGGATGTTCGTTCTCGTCGATTATCAGCGACTCAAAAGGAGGTCAAATCTTGACAGCTCAACTGAATGAGAGTGTTTCAGTGAAGATCACCAACACTGAGTTCATTTCGTCTGGAAGCACTGATGACTGTTGGGTTCTTCTGAATGGATCGAACCAAGCGACATTCACAACATCGAACTGGGAAGGGTCGTTTGGGATTGGATCGCGACCTCATGAAGTTGTGGTGCTCTCTCAGTCTCGACTCGATCTTGGGGACTTCAACCCTTATTCGCTTCTTTATGAGCTGTATCCTCGAACCACCGCTTGGATTGTTGTGTCGTCAGAAAGAGGATCGGCCGACCATCCTCTCTGTGGAAGCTCCGAAATGGGATGTTCGACGATTAAGAAAGGAGTTGGTCTGTCGGGAGTGAAGAAAGTGATGATCTCAGGAACAGGAGTGGTTGGAGATGCTGTGATGATGAATGGAGACGAGCTTGGGATTTGGGGAGAGAAGAAGCATGGTGTTGTGCGATTTGTGGGATCTGGTCGAATTGTGAACAACGAGTTCGTGAAGCCTGATTACCTGACGCTGAGTGATGTTTCTGTTGATGTTTCTGAGAGTTCTCTTTCGAGCGAGGCAGCGCTGGATATTGTTGTTGGATCGATGATTGTTTCTGATGTGTCATTCAGCTCGTCTGACTCGATTGGTTTCACTCTGATTCGAATGAGTGGAGAAGTGATGAAACTGACATCAGTGAATATGAAAATCTCGACTCAAAAATCAGGATGCCTCCTTTCTTTGAATGGTGGTACGCTCGATGTCAACCACCTTCATCTGACATCGCTCTCTTTTGACACGACTCCAATTGTTGTAACAAATTCTCCCTCAATTCGTTTGGAAAAAACTAACATGACCGACTGCACTTGCCAAACGCTCCTATTAGCATCGAATTTAACCGAACTTGTCTTGGATTCGTGCACATTTTCTGGATCTCCCTCGACGACGAATGAAGCAGGCGACGTTTGCGAATGGAATTCAGGATTGATCATCGTCGACAACAGCAATGTGACGCTTCGTTTCACTGAATTCACTCGACTCTCGCAAGGAGCGATGTTTGTGAATGCGAGCCATGTGTCGATTGCGTCGTGCACGTTCCACGACAACATTCCTTCTCTGTCGTCGTCGTTGTCGTCGCGATTTGGATCGTTGAGACACAATGTGGATTGTGTTGGTTTGAGCAAGATCTCGATTGGATCGCTGAGTGGTGGAGATGGAAGTGTGTCGGAATGGGTTTGGATGGAGACGGACGAAGAATGTGTGATTGAATCGAACAACACTCATCTGACAGCGCCTTTCTTTGTTCCCTCGCTGAACGCGAAATTGTCATCAAGCAAGACCGAGAACAAAACACTGTTGATGTCATTGGTTGGATCACTGTTGGTTCCGTGTGATCTGAAACTGAGACTGTTTGAAGTTGGAGAAAGTGCAACGAAGACGAATGCGGAAAGGAAGAACAAAACGATTGACATTCTCTCCGATCAGACGAATGAAACACACCTCTCTTTGTCTGTTCCTCTGTCGTCAGTTGATCTCGATGCGACGTTGGAATGGCGAGGATTGCTTGTGTTCGGACATGGCCGTCGCGAAACAGAGTGGATTGTTGTGAAAGTGAGTGCGAAGGCTGAGAGGAAGTCGCATCTGGTGCAAGCGATGAAATGGATGGGTCCTGTGATTGGTGGATGCTTTGTTGGCCTTCTTCTTCTGCTGCTTCTGTTCATCTTTGTGTGCTGTCGTCGCCGAAAGAAATCGGAAGAGGGAGCGTCATTGCTTGCGAAACAAGAACTTGACGAAGGAGAAGAGATCATTGAAAAACTGGAACTTGTTGGTCTGGACACTGGAGACTATCCTGCGAAGCCGAACGAAAACAATCTCATCCACTCGAAGTCAGGGGTCACAGGAATGACGAAAGTTGGACTTGAAGAAACTGACACTGCCTCAATCCCTGCTTCTGAAATGGTGGAAGGGATCGACGTTGATGACATCATGGTTCGCTCAGCTGTGAACAAGCACGACACTCTTTATCACCGACTGCACAAACAACCTGGCCAGTTCACGATGGACAAGCTGGTGCTGGAGAGGAGGCTGGCGCGTGGATTGGAGAACATTGCGCAAACAGACAGTGGATCGGAAGTGCTGGTGAAGTTGTCGCCTCACTGGGTGATCTTTGACCATGGAGAGAAGATTCTTCTTCAGTGTGAGAGCTCAAAGAAGCGAATGGGTTTTTTCGGGAGTGCCCAGGTCGGTCAGGAGGCGATGATCGGTCACGAGGGCCAACGATGGGAGTCGCCTGAAGTGGCAGAGAAACGCTCAACGCTGGATCCGAAGAAGGCAGCGGTGTTCAGTCTTGGGCTTCTGTTGTGGGAAATTGAGACGGAACAAGTTCCGCTGCGGGAGTTGGATGCTCAGAATGCGCAACGCCAACTTGGATGTGGGATGAGTCTGTCGATGGAGAAAGTGAAAGACAAGAACTTGGCAGAGCTGATCACGAAATGTCTTGAGATTGATGCGACGAAGCGTCCTTCTCTTCACGACATCTCCCACTTTCTTTGGAAGGTTGGAGGAGATGGAAAAGTATCAGCTCCCGCTTCACTTCCCCCGACGAACGCGATCGTCGTGATTCCTCAACCATCTCAATGAAATGCCACAATTTACTCACATTTCTCGATTATCAGCATTTCTTCATTTCCTTTTCGTTCACCCTTCTTGCTTCTGATTTGAGACCAGCTCTTCTTTTTAACTTCTCGTTTCATCCCACCACGTTCTCTTCAAAGACGTGTTGGCTCTCTTTTTGGGAGTTGTGGTCTCATTTTCTCTCTCCAACGCCTCCTTACACTCATCTCACCTTATTACTCGGGAATCTCTCACAACACAACATGGAGATCCCACCCTCTTCCACCATTCCTTTCACAACTATACTCCACTCCGTTCAAAAAGTCCGGAATTCCTCTTCGCATATCACATGCGCCACCCACCATTCACATCACTGCTTTTCTCATTTCACAGTGAAATCAGACTTGTGAGGATTTGTCTTCCACTCACATTCACACATAGGGAAGGGGACAATCGTCACTTCTGATTCACTTCTTTTGTCTGATTCTGTTCTGCTTATTATTCGCTCTTGCTTGATCAAACACTCACTTCACACATCCTCATCTCGCCCTGGACTCCAGAGTACTCTTTAGCATTTTCATCGCTCCTTTCGAGGATGCGTGGCTTCCTCTTGATTCCTCACACACACTTTCATATTCCCTCCACGTCAACTTTCTGCGTGATATGTTGAGATTTTCCCTGCATAAAGTGTACCTCCATTGGAAGAAGAGTCTATATTCCTTCCAAAAGCATACCTGACGCTTTCACCTTCAATCTCTGTTTTCACCAAAAATACGTAAAATTGAAACATAAATGGTCATAATCAGGAGAAAACATTTATTTGCATCAATGAATCCCTCCACCAGGAGCTGCTGCCTTTTCCTGTTCTAAGAGAAGCTCAACATACTTCGGATGGAAATACAGCTCTTTGAAAATCTCTTCTCTTTTGAAGAAATGAAAAAGGATGAAAAAACACACGCATGTGCTGTATTCTCTTTAATCGTCTGAATTTTGTTTTTCTTAGATTCCAGAAGGCCATCGAAGCGTTGTGTCAGTTGGATTAAGGTATCTGTACCTTGTATCAATTCATTCTTCTCATGTATTGTTCCTTCCATCTGAATATATTCAAGAAGCAATGTTTCAAACTGTTTTTGCTTCCGATTTCATTGAATTGGCGAATCGAAAAATGTCTCGTCCCCCCTTCTCTAATCCCGTCAATATCTCTTGTGCCTGTGCTAAATATCCTCTAATCTGCCCAAAGCTTTCTGACTGATACACATGTTGTGGCTCCTCTTTTGCTTTTGCTTGAAGCGAACTCATTTGTTCGAGGGCTTTCTCAATTGCCTTATTTACACTCTCAAATGAAAAATCTTGCTCAGAAGGTGGTTCTAACTGATTATCAATTCGCTGGGGGCGATGTGGTTGACTTGGGATTCGTGGATCGTCAAGTTCGATCGAGTGGAGGAACTCTTTCACAGTTGCTGGTGAGAGACTGCTTTCAGGATAAAGTTGATGCAAAATTGGCGTTGCGGGGTTCATATTTGGAGACAAAGTGATGACATATTTGCAGGAGAGCTTCTGGAATATGCATCCACCGGCAGAGTTATTATGTGGGGTTGATCATTTTGACTCATTGTCACATGGCTTCTTTCTTCATTATGTTCCGCACTGTTGTTGCGGCTACATGCACTGCAAAGGACTCTCCGTTTGTCTGCCTTCCTGGTCAAGGCTGTGTGAACGGAACCTGTGCAACTTGCTCACTCGACAGTCATTGTGATTCTCAACTATTTTGTCAGGCCGGATCCTGCGTTCACAAGTCATTTTTTCCTCTGACATTCCAAAATGTTCTTGTTATGTTCTTAGCACTCCTTATCTCCGCAATGGGTGGAGCTACAGGCCTCGGTGGCGGCTCATTTCTCGTCCCGACATATTCCCTTCTCAACCATTTCCAATCAGCTCAAACTGTTGGTCTCGCTCAAGCCAATCTCTTTGGGAATGGACTCACATCATTTCTGTTCGGCATCTTTGATCGTCACCCATTCCGCAACAAATCGCGTGTTGATTACGACGTTCTCTTCGTGATGATGGCTCCCCTCTTAATGGGTTCTTTTTTGGGCAGTTTCGTTTCATCGATCATGCCGCAATATCTCGTGATGATACTTCTCACAATCTTCCTCGGATACTCCATATTCAATTCCGCCAAACGAGCCGTCAAACAAAACAAGAAAGAAAAGGTCTCAGCCCTCCACGATGCACACCCAAGCATAAACGACGAAGGTTCAAGCGTAATTCATTCCGAAAAGTCACCGCTTATTACGCAAGAGGTCAAAAAAGACTCAAACTACGTCCCCCAAACTGACGACCCAGAACTCGCCAAACTGTACAAAAAAGAACGCCGCCCGCCCCTCCGCAAATCCCTCTTCTGCCTCCTGACGTGGACGATCATGTTTCTGGTCGCCCTCGCTCGTGGGTCGAAAGGGGCTCCGTCGCTCTTCGGCATCAAGCGCTGTTCCGTCGCCGACTGGATGTTCTTCGGAGGGTACATTGTTGTCTCTATTCTGCTCACCATCGTCGCCGGGGTGGTTCTGATCAAGGAATACAAGAGGAAAGTCAAAATGGGGTACGAATTCGCAGAAGGGTCGATTTCCTGGACTGTCAAGACCGGAGTTGCCTACCCTCTTTTCTGCATGTTTGGAGGAGTTCTCGCTGGGCTGCTCGGTGTCGGTGGGGGGATTGTGACGTCGCCTGTGCTGATGTCGATGGGGATGCTCGTCCCCGTCACCACATCCACCACTTCTGCGCTCATCCTCTTCTCCGCTTCAGGTAGCACCGTCCAGTTTGCCACGTCTGGCCTTCTTCCTCTTGATTTTGGGCTGATGAGTGCGATCACAGGCGTTCTGGGTGCATTCTTGGGTGGCCTCTTTGCACGCTTCCTCGTGCGGAAGAACAAATCGAGCATGCTTGTCTGGCTGATGGTGATCATGTATGCTGGATCGACTGTACTTGCTGTATATAATTCAATCGTGAGCATCACTTCGCTCATTCGTTCTGGGGGCAGTTGGGGTTTCCGTTCAGTCTGTTAATCTATCCGCTATCGTTTTAAGACGTTTTAATTCAGTTTCATTTCACAGGAAGAGATTCCACAGTAAAGAAGATTTATTTTTTTCTAACCCAACATTGTTGTGTTCAGTCAACCAGGCAGCTTCGAATCGGTTGTTTTCAAAAAGATGGAGAAATATGAAAGAAAACGGAAGTGAGATGAATGATCAATGACCGTGTGAGTGTTGGAAACTGAAGATTGCGATGGAAGAATCATTCAATTCAAATCCATGAGAGTCAAACGAATGATGTCTGAGTGACAGGAAGTGAAAACAAAAAGAATGAAGGAGAAACAATGAAGAAGACTGATGGAGAAGAAAAGAAAATTAAGAAGAATAAATACAGAACGACAAAAATAAAAAAAACTTAAAATAATGTCAATTGGAGAGGTCGTGTCATTGAAGTGACTGTATGAGTGTGAGTTTGAACAAAGCCGGAGCTGTGACGTGGTGGGTTCATCATGATGGGTGTTGTGGATGTCATCCAAAAGAAGATCCAGCTGTGTTCAGTGCGAAATATGTTGCTATATCCAACTAAAAAAATAAATGGTTGAAATGACAAGTTGGATCGAAATGATCAATTGGTGTGAAAAGGTGTGATGGTGGATGATAAATATCAATTTGTGTGACTCAGTCATGGACAAAAGTGGTCAGCAGGAAAAATGACAAACTCTGGTCTGACGATTTGGGAAAGGAGTTCGATGCTGAAACTACACATGTGTGGAGGTGACATGACATCTACACGCATCGAGGTTAGTAGGCTGGTCTACAGTTAGTGGGTGAGAAATACGAACCATTCCACTGTAGACGTTTTTTACGAATGTTTGCATTTTCTTGCGGAGGAGGCTGAGGATCTCGCTAATTTCGGTATCAATGATCTCATCTCATCATCACCTCTCACTGTGTGAAAAATGGTCGATTGTGGTTGAGCACATATTTTTGTCACTTTTTTTCAGACTCTTCATTCTTCCGTATCTCCATCATGAAACAACTGCTCGCTCTGATTTTCTCGCCACAATGGTCTTTTTTGATGATGAAGTGTCAGACAATATAAAAACCAAATTTCACCGCTCAGTGTTTCTGGACCGGAAAACCGAGAACTTTTGTCCATGACTGACTTGAGTGAGGTGAATAGTGGCGATGAATCAACCAGTGACTCCAGAAACGAGAACAGGCTCGTTCTGATGTGGCGGAACTAGAATCGGTGGATTCGATTTCAGAAGACTCAGACGCGATTTCACGTCGGAGAGCGATGGTCGATCGTCAGGCGAGAGGGAGAGGCACTCCGCGACGAGACTCGCCAACTCAGCGTCCTCCCAATTGTGGATCAGAGGCATCACTCCCGCCTTGATCTGCCGAGACGCATTCACCGCGTCCTGTTCCGCGAACGGAACCTGTTCTGTCTCCATTTCCCACAAGACGAGGCCGAGCCGAAAAACCGTCACCTTCATTTCATCGTATCCTCCTTCGTCCTTCGCAACTTCGTTCTCTCCCTCCATCGTCTCCTGTTCCGGTGCATTCCAACGACGATCTTCGTTGTCTTTTGACTCCGCCGCTTTCATCTGATCTCCATCTGATGGCTGTGGAAGTTGGCTCTCGATCCTGAGGAACACATTGTTGGTGTAGTCCATGATGATCCAGTGTGGTGACAGCTTCGAGAAAATCTCGCTTGATGGTCGTTCTTTCACCATTCGCTCAAGTCCCTTCACAATCTGCAAGGCGATCGTCTTCTTCGACAGATCTGTCTTTTTCTCGACATGCAGACGACGATACAACGTGTTTCGGGAGTCAACTGTGAACACTTCATGCTTCCCTTCACATCCGATCGCTGAGACAGACTGAATAGGATTAAGGAATGTGGCATCGGCCCGCTTTGGCGTATAAATCTGTTCGTTGTCATCGTTCACCATGAGAAGAGAGCTCTGCTTCGAACCATCTTTCGAGGCTCCGAAAAGTGGTTTGATTGTCTCGTCTGGTTCTGCCAATTCATATTTCACTTGAATGGCTGCTTCATCTGCGGTGTCCAGTTCCTGGCTTGCTTGTTCTGCTTCTTTCTTCGTTTTTCGGCGACGGCAGAGAACGATCATGATGATGATGAGGAAGAGAGCAACGAGAATCACCACAACAATGGGAACGACGATTGAGGTGATCACTCCTCCTTGGGCCATGTTTCCTTTCGATGACCCACTCAACGAGAAGGAAGCCGTCGTCTGATCGCCAGCATATATCAGTCTGCAATGAAGTTCATATTTCTTGCTCAGCGAGCTCACAGATTCTTGAGGGAGGACGAATGAGAGTTCTGTCTCCGTCCATTTCGAGGGATTGAGCGACAGGATGTCGAATTCAATTGGGAGTCCGTCATTGTTCGACTTCGTTGCGTTGTGTTCGAACACTTCCAACTTCAGCCCACACGGAATCATCGTTGTTCCAACCACCTTCACTGAATATTGTTTCAATTTCTTGTCCAAAATGCTGGTTGATTCATTCGCCACGAGTGTCGGAACGAAGAGAGGAGCTGGCAAGATTTCTCCATCCTTCATGACAGTGCATTCGTTGGCCAAGATCCAATGGTGTGGCGAAGAGTGCCCATCACCGCCACCAATTCCCGTAATCGACACTGTCCCATTCGAGCATTTCACATTTCGGCGAAGAGAAGGCCATTCCTTGTTGGAAGGAGAATTCAGACTGAAGATGCATCCAGTCAGGGTGAGAGGAGCATTTGAGACAGACAGTGCTCCTTGTGGGATGTTGGTCAGATCGGTGTGGGAGATGGTGGTTGGCGTACTTTCGATCTGAATGAGACTCGTCTCCGATCCACATAAATATGAGGTCTCTGCCTCATTTGAGGTTGATGGTTGAGACAGAGATGAAATTTCAGAGTTTCTGATAGCGAGGTCTTCACCGTCCTTCGCTGAGATGAGTGTGGAGCCAGAGCATCCCGAGACATTCATGTTGTGGATCGAGCTCTCTTCGAAATGTGAAAATGTGAAGAGCGGAGCACTAAAGTTGTGCTTCGTGATTTTGACGTCGGAGAGAGTGAAACGCGAGTTGGCGAGGGAGAGCAACTGTCCTTCGATCGGTTCGCTTGACGAGAGTGTCATTCCTGTCAAACTCAGATTTCCTCCTTCCATCTTCACAACACTTCCATTAGGTGCGACTGGTGTTGCGATGGTGAGAGCTGTCATGTTCACTGACCCTCCTAATAGTGAGAACAAGACCGAGTTCTCTCCCATTTCCGAGTGAACGGTAATGTTGCTCATTTCTGCTGTTCCTGTCGACATTTTGACAAAAATTGCTGACGACTTCACTTGGGAAGAGATGCGAAGGTGTGAGAGAGTCAGTTTGTCCGACGAATGGACAATCACAGCATCAACAGACTGGGAGAGAGGAAGCGAGAAGTCGAGAGTGGTTATCGATACAACTGTCTCATCAGCTGTTTCGAATGATCCAGCTTCACCAACTTGACATGTGCAGAGCGTTTTTGAATCGTTGCCTGAGAAGATCACACCATTCGGGAGAGAAAGACTCGCTGGGAGATCAATTTCGTCCATCACAACAATCTTGCTTGTCTTCTGAGCGGAGAGTCGATCTAGAGACTGCGAGATGGTTGGGCACCAAATGCTGTTCGTTCCGTTTCCGGCTGAGCGAGTGATCGACGAGATCTCACACGATTCCAGAGTCAGTGATCCAGATGTGTGAGTGATCAATGGCGAAGAGGCGAGGACAAACGATGAGAGTGAGCAATCTGTGAGTCCAATCGAGCCAGATTTCACAACGAAGAGAGAATCAGCTCTCTCCGATGGCTCTGCATTTTGGGATGGATTCTGGGTGAGTGGAACGAATGAAAGATCTGAGAAGGTGAGAGACGAGCTCTGCGTGGAGAAGATGGTCGAAGCCGACACAGAAAGGATATGTTTCGTGTCATCTGATGATTGAATTGTGAGATCCTTCTTTGTGACGAATCCAGCTGTCTCGGTCAGAGCACTGCACACTTTGATCACTTCTCCAACATCAACCTTCTCGACGTTGGCTGAGAGGGATGAGCATGGAAGAACAGAAAGCCCACAATTCGAGTGACTTCCTCCATCAGAAGCAAGAAACAGCGATTTCCCATCATACGGATACCAGTGGTAGATTAGTTCGTCTACTGTATTATTTTTGTCAATCACAACAAATTCGTTGATCTCCGCTTTGGAGAACCGTTGGCTGTTTGTCTGAGTCGGTCCCCAAGACTCGAATTGAGAGGCGAGTGATGAAATCGATGACGATTCCTGTTCTGTCGAGGTGAAAATCGCAACATGACTTCCTGTTCCATTCGAAAAGATCTCTCTCACTTTCGAGATTTCGTTGAAGGAAATTGTCGAGGCGATGTGAATGTTGAGCGCTGTTCCGAGTTTGGAGTGCGAGAATTGGATGTGCTGGATGAAGGGTAGGTCTAGGCTCAGATCTGAAAAAGTCTAGACGCAGATCTGCAGATCGGTCTAGGCGCAGATCTGCAAGTCTACACGCAGATCTCATTTGTTTCGTTGATAGAACACCTTATTGAACTGATTAAGAAGAATAATTGATGTGAGATGATGAAATAATAGTTTAGGGTCAAAAGAAGAGAGGTATTGATGAGACGGGATTCTGGTCGAGTTGAAGAATGGATCCTGGGTTGATCAAGTCTAATCAAGGACACAACTAATAACTGCTCGACACGACATGGTGTTGTGACGAAATGTGGAGAGGCCATGCTGTGTGGAGCGGAGGAGTCCGTAATATTCGTCGCTTCAGTGGCATCGTTTCAAACACAGCATCCTTCACCTTTCTCGCGTCGCTCTCAGTGAAGAGCATCACATACGATCTGATCTCGTCGCCGATGTCATCCAAGGAGTGCGGTTGGTGCGAAGGGTCAATTGTTAAGTGGAACTTCTCGATCGAGGCGAGTTTTGCAGCTGACTCGCTCCATCCCACCCAATCTGTCTGTGTGTCGGTCGTTGTGAGCCAGTCTTTGGAGAGAAGGCGCTCGAGTTCAGTTTTTGGGAGAGGAGGGAAGAGGCCTCGGAGGAGAGGGTGTCGATACTGAAGGGAAGAAAGGAAAACAGAAAGGAGAATGATTGAGGAGATAAGGGCATGAAAGAACGAAGAGCAAAGACGATGAATGAGATAAGACACACACCGCTGGTTGGATTCGTCGAGTGACTGGTTTGTTGCGGTCAGGTTGGCTTTGAGTGTGTCTCGCTCAGTCGTGAGCTGATCAATGTTCGTGTGGAGTGTCTCGATGGAATAGCTCTTCTCCTTGTTCATTTTAATTCACTCAACCACCTCCCTCTTCGTCTCCTCCAATCTCTCCTCCAGCCGCGTGTTGTTCTCCCGCGGCATCTCCATCTTCTTTCGCGTCTGCACCAAATTCTTTTCCAGCGTGCTTTTATCAGCGGGTGGCGAAGCTGAGAGAACTTGGAAGTCTGACATTGTTTCTGTCAGTCGATCGATCTCCCTTTTGAGACGAGTCGGTTCGGATTGTTCCTCTGCTGACACTGAACCCATCGTTCGCAGTTCTTTTTTCAAATTTCGCTTTGTCGGCCGAGCGCTGTCGTTCTGTTTCGGCGAGCGTTGCTTTCAAGGAATCGATCATTCGCAACAGATCTGCATTCGATGCTGAAGATGTGGATGGATCGACGAGGTGTTCTCGTTCCTGTTTCAGAGAAGAGTCGACGCAGCCATCCTTCTGTTTGTCCACTCCAATCTGCGGTTCGGCATCAGTGTCCAATTCATTCGGAGAGAGACGGTGCTCTTCGGATGTTGTTGGTGCTCCTGTGAACTGCCTCGTTGTGACATGTGCATCTGCATCTGAAGACAGCGTCGGCTGTGAGAGTCCTGTCAGATCAGCATGTGGCTCCTTCCCCTTCCCCTTCTCTCCTGCAGTGAGCTGTTCGGCTTCGGTCTCTCCACGAACGAGTCTTTCAAACGCGAGAAATTGTCGACTTGCTCGTCTCGCATGGAGTCGGCGATGATCGTGTTCGACAGGACGAGGCCGTGCTTGTCCTTGTCAGTTGGAGAACAGGCGGGCTCAGCCTCTCCTCCCAAATCTCATGCGTTGTTTCTTCTGTTTCAATTCGCGTCTGGTCTTCCTCCGAAGTTGGTTCGTCCTCGTCCTCTCTTCTCCACTCGCTCTCACTTCAACTCGCGCTGTTTTGTCTGTCGCGTGAGGGTTGTGATGAAAAGGCGCTGTGGTGATTTGACTCATCCGCTCTCGTGTCTTCTGCAATGTCCTCGTTCTTCTCTCTCGTCGTCCTTCACCTTCTCAAACTATTTCGCTGCTTCTCAGCTCGTTCGCCAGCCTCCTCACTGTCTGACCCTTCTTTCCGCGTGTGTTGGCGACTCTGACTGAATTTCTGCCGGTGCCACATTCATCGGATATGTCGGAACCGACGAATAGAAACGCCAGTTGTGGACAGGATCCTGAGACCCTGTCTGCTCCATTAGAATGCGATGATCAGTCTCGCAATGCGGGAACCACACAATGTGTGGTTTAAGGGTGACTTAGTGAGAGTTGGAGGACATCCGAGACGAGTCACGCGATTTCTCGGGTGTTGTGCGAGGAGAGGCGGGTTGTCGAGATTTACGAGAGGAAAGTCGGGAAGTGGAAGAATTTGGTTTGTAGAAAGATGATTGGGTGAAGTGGGGGATGTCTTCTTGCGAGTATCGCGGTCTTGAGATTGGTTTTGATTGATGTGTGGTTTCTGGCTGTTATTGGTTGGTATATGTGGGAGGCAGTGCGAAAGAACCAGAAAAATCTCGTTCGGTAAGCTGGTTGTTGCGAGACGAAGCATATTCTTCATTGAATGGCTGATTTTCTGATTGTTGCGGTGGACGACCATATGACTGGGAATTCTACGTGATACTGGTAGGAGATGATTGTTGTGGAAACTGTGGGTTGATGGGCTGTTGCTGTTTGTTCACAAAACCCTCTCTGGTTGAGAGGGAGTCTGCCCTTTGTTTGGTACACCGCTGTGCCTGTAAACGGACAGTGCTGTGCTCGTTCCGAGAAAGGAAGGGAGAAAAGTCCTTTTGTTGATCTGAGAAGGCGACAACAACTCGTCCAAAATCGACAAGCGGGTTCTGGACATCGTTGACCTTGCCTTGATGTTGTTCCTGCTTGTTTCTATTCTCAAGGGCTTTACCATGAGGATTGAGGGGAGACGACATAACATCGTCTGAGAAGAGAGGTGGTAGTCGAGTATTTTCCATAAGCTCCTGTTGGGAGTGCATCAGAGATCTGATTGTCATCGGGAACTCCTGACTGGGCGCATCTGCTTGGTCATCTTAAGAAACAAGCACTTGTTGATTGTATGTCTATTGCTGCTGACGAGGAGGGTATTGATGGGTGAGAGATTTCGGGATGATGTGATAGAACTTGTCCGGGTTGAGATTCTGGTCCCTCATCGAATGATGCTGCAAATAGTACATGTGGCGAGGTCGAGGACGCCCAGACATTCCCATTTGTGTTGAGGGAGTCTTTTCAAGTCATTTGGAACTGCGATCACGATCGTGATCATGAAACAAGACAGACTGAGGAAAGCGAATGATACATAAATCGAGAAAGAGAGAAAAATCAAACGGAGAGTGAGATCATCATTGTTCACATGACGAATAAGCTCTTCAGAAGCTCATTGAACGATTTTACACTCCTCCGTGGGCGAGATCAACTCATAAGTCAACTCCAACTTGTAACCCCAAAAGTGCGAGAGTATCGACACAAACTTCACATTTCACATCGAATTTCTTGATTAAAAAAGTGTTTTAGTCGAAATGAACGAGACAATGACAGATCTGCGTGTAGACTTTGAGATCTGCGCCTAGACCGATCTGCAGATCTGCGCGTAGACTTTTCCGGATCTGAGTCTAGACCTACCCCTGGATGAATGTGTCTGTGAGGGTGAGTGTTCCATCTGCCTTCACTTCAATCAGAGTTGTGGTTGATGCAGGGAGAACATGAGGCGATGAACTGCTTTCTGATCCGATCAGACACGACGAGAAAGAGAGTTCTCCTTCCTCAACCAAAATAAGAGTGGATGACTCACATGTTTGGGCAACAGTGAAGATGATCGATGCAAACGACAAGTTGGCCTCTGAATCGGCAACTTTGACCGAGCCTGTCCCGTCAAAATAGATTCCTTGCTTTGTCGCTGATGATGACTTGAGCAACCACTCCGATGTCGCCAACAGTTTGAACGAGAGTGATGTTGGGATCGAAAGGGAGAGCGTGGAGAGCTCGTTGAAACCAGCCGATCTGAACGCAGAATCGAGAGTGGTGCATTGGAAAGTTGTCGATCCACAATTCGGATGGTCAACAGCATTCGCATCTGATCCAATCAGGATCTCTTCCGACGGAGAGATCAGCCAATACACAAGTGATTCATTTCTCCACTTGTCATTTTCGTCCATCGAAATATCTTCTCCAATGAAATATGGCATATCGGATGTTGTCGGGTTTGAGTGCCAAAGCTCCGGTTGTATCTGCTGTTTGAAGGACTGTCCCTTCAGAGAAATGTACTTCCCTTTGTCCAAATCTGTTGAGACGAGATCGATCGATTGAAGAATAAAACTGACGCGGCCACTCGTTTCGACATTGAACATCGTTGTCCCTTCAAATGTGAGATTGGTGAGGTTTGTGTTAGTTATTTCAAACGTCCCTGATCCAAGTTCGTCCTCACCTGACGGTGTTGTGGCAAAATGGACGAGAGGGGCAGAAAGATTAGCAATGGAAGTGGTGAGTGTCGAGCCGAAGAAGACATTGTTCAGGATGAGCGAGCTCCCGACAGAGAAGATCGGAGAGATCGATGTTGTGGTGTCGCTCTCGCTCAAGACATAGCAGTCATCCATCGCAAATCGCCCGTCTTTGGATTTCACATTCACAACTTGGTGTAATTGAGACAATGGAAACTTGATCCTCTCAACAGTCAACCTCGATTCATCCTTAATTGTGAACACAACTCCCTCCTTCGCGGTATAATCTGCTGTGAGAGACAGAGAGTAAAGACTTGTGAGTAACAGATAGTAACCTGTGTAAACCAGATCGTGTTTCTCCAACTCGACTGGTTCAGTGGTCATTGAATTGCCATTTTGAATGCAGTGTCGCTGGAACAGGCTTCCGTTGGGATAAGTTGTCTGAAGAAACTGGAGCATATAATCGATTGTCTGGCATGACTGCCATGTCCACTTGCATGTCGGAACATCCGAGCCACCGTTTGTAATTCGAACAGTAGGAAATGGGATGAAGTTCGAGATCGTGAGGAGCTCGTCATCTTCATTATGGTTTTCGATTTCGAGATGTGGAAAATTGCTGTTAGATTCTCCGCCACATGTCGAAAGAAGATCGGGTGTTGCTTCTCCAAGCAAACTCTCCTCGATGAAGACATCATTCCCAAAAGCGGCTGTGTTCTCAAAACGAGAATTGGTCAGAACGAGAGGAGCCTTCGAAGCTGTCGTTCCTTTCATAAAGATCGCTCCTCCCTTCCCAGAATCCACACCGTTCTCGCTCACGTCTTTAGCGGAGTTGTTAGTGAAGTTCGATCTTAACGATGAATCTGACGATGTGATGATGGTTCCACAGTCGATCCAGAAGACTCCCCCCTGCTTGGCTGAGTTGGAGACGAATGATGCTTGAGAGATGTTCAGAGTAGACGAGATGAGGCAGGCTATCCCGCCGTCCACAGCTTGGCAGTTTGAGTATGTTCCTTGAGTAAAGGTCACACTGGATTCACGTGAGAAAAGCACCCCACCCTGCACACCTGAACATGATTGACAGTCATCTTGCCAGAAACGGATAGAACCATCTTCAAGGTGGAGGAATGCACCATTGGCTGTGGACAGAAGTTGGATCTTATTTGAGTAGTGAGTGATTGTGGACTCTTTGGCTGAGATAAACGATGCCGAACTGACGAAAGAAGAATTCAATGTCAGAAATTGCATCGATACGGTCTGTGCCCCCTCGCAGACGATGAATGGGGCAGTGAGAGGAGCGTCAAGAAGAGGGGTTGTCCTTTCGAAAGTGAGAGAAGCATCTTTCTCTGTTCGCTTGAGTCGAATAAAGGGAGTGTTGTCCAATGTGATGTTCTGGAGGAAGTACTGGGTATAAATATAGACACTTGGACCTGTTGAATCGCCCACTTCGTTCCGAAGTACATCTTCCGATTTGATGTGCATCCAATCACAGCAGTCTCGTTCAGACACGTGACATAATCCGCTGTGACATAAACATCCAACAAACTCGTTGTCTCCTCCAGATCAAATCTGCACCCTTCAAAGAAATTGGTTAAGCAGGATGACAACATCATAACACGGGCATAGGTCCCGCTCACATTTGTGAAGGAGCAGAAATAGAAGAAGGCATGAGTGGAGGAGACCTCGACGGTCGAGTACCCTCCAGAGCACCGCGTGAATAAGCAAGTGTCCATCACCAGCGAAGGAAGACCGGGCGTGGAGATGACACTTTTATAAGCGGCTGGTGAGCAGTCAGTGAAAGTACATTTGTGGAAGACAACGTGGCTTGCGTAAGAGAGTTCAATGATCGATTTCGAGGTGACTGCTGGCTCGCCAGTGAAAGAGGAGCCTGAGAAGAGAAACATGATTTTTGAGTTCGATGGGGAGTAAATTGAACACTGTTCGAAAGCGCTATCCAAAAAGAGAAAAGGATGTGTGTTGCGCGATGCATAAGAATACTCGATTGATGTGTTGGTGAAGTCAGTCCGTGTGAACCCTGAGATCGATGAGAATTTGACATTGTTGACTTGGAGCTTCGAATTAGTTTCGATAATCTGCGAATCGATGATTGAGATGATCCTCCCAGGCGTCGAGTAAGTGTCGAAATACATGACACGCCCAGTCGTCTTCGTATCTCCAACAAAACGACAGTTTGTGATGGCTAAGGAGTACTCAGAGAACTGTGTGTGGTAAGCAAAGAAACCGCCATTGTTTGTGTGTGCTGCGTTTCCGCTCAACGTGAAATTGGACTTGGTGATCAGAATCTGAGTTGTCGATTGATAGAACCCGAGTCCACCGCCATGTTGGTTGGTGTTTGTCGCGGTTGAAGGATACCAATCGTCGAACGAGCAGGCGTCGATGGTGTTCGGCGAGGTGTGTGCTTTGAACAGAAAGATCGACCCTCCCCACACGGTCCACGAGCTTGTGACGGAACATTTGGAGAAAGAGGACGAGATGATGGAGACGGTTCGAAACGAATAATTGAAATAAATGGCCGATCCGCCAGCCAATTGAAGAGACGATGACGTGGCTGTGTATTTCATGTTTGTGAACGTGCATCGAGTGAATGTGACTGCGATGTTGGTGATATTCAACCGGTCCACACCATCATACGGTTGATCAGTGTACGAATCGCCTTCAGACTCGTCTTGGTTGGAGATGTGGTAAATGGTTGGAAAGGAGTGGCTGGCGATAGTTGGGGAAGGCCTGCTGACGAGCGACGGTCGTTCGGAGGATGTGGTGTGGCACCACTCGAATGTGCTGTTCGAACAGAGAAACGACCCTCCTCCGTTCATATCTCGCAGTAAACTTCCAGAAAGATGGTTGTTGCTTCCCCAAATCGAACATCCAATCATTCTCTGCGAAAAAAGAGATGACGATTCCTTCACTTCCCCAGGCAGAGATGACATGTTCATAATGCGCACTTCTGACACCGTCGTTGATATTCCCTCGAAAGAGGAGAGGGTGGTGCGATGGTTGGTCTGCGAGACGCACATACCATCTGGCCCAACCACTTTCATGTTCGCAAGTCTCGTCCCAACCAGATTCATCTCGAAAGTGTCTACCGTGCTGTATTTCCGCATGTCTTCCACAATTGCCGTCAGATGATGTCCGGGATTGTTCAGTGCGCACCACGCCAATGTCAGTGATGACGAGGCTTGTGTGGAGGGAGAATTGGATCGAAGAACGAATATCGATTTCAGATCCGTCCAGAAAAACTCGCAAAAAGAGATATGGATTGTGGATGCAGTAAGTACGGCACATCTGACGTCCTCATTTGGAGAGTCGGACGATACGTCGATCACAACACGCAGAATAGACAGCGACGCGTTGTTTAGATTGAAAATACCGTTGATTCCATGTGATGGAGGAGGGGTATCTTCTTTTTCGATCTGATTCTCATCGCGGTTGCCATCAAAATATCTGATCACGGTTTGGTGTTGACCGTTCACCACGAGGCTTGAGGAAAGTAGCGGATAATTATGTGAATGCACAACACCATCCGGAAGTGAGACGTATGGTGAAGAGTCTGATGATTCACTTCGGAATGACGGCTTGATGATGCTTTCCAAGTTGAAGTCAGTTGATGAAGGAATTGGAAATAAGTGTGGTATCAGAACAGGGGTGAATAGTACTATGATAGATATCCGTAACATTGGTGATTGAAATGTCAAGCGTTTGGTGATAGTGAACTGATCTGACCATTTCTCGAAAATGAACTTCGCACCATCCATAACAAAGGCGAAATGACACTCAGAGGCTGGATTATTAAGAGCATCTCTTGGCCCGACCCAGAAAGTTTCTGATCTGTCCAGTGAAAATTTCTGGATTTCATATGCAGGAAAAGACGAGCCATCACAGAATGAAGGTCTTCAATAACTCTTTCCGGCCTTCTTGGAAAGGTTGTCGAATATTCACTGTTCATTTCGGTCAGATCTGCTTGTTTCAATGAAATCAAGTCTTCTCGGGTCAGCCATGGTAGAATAGACAAGTATTATCTCGAGTGTGTGCTCAACCTCGGGAAAAGTCGAATGTTCTCATTGTGTTTGTTTGATGTGCCCGTCGGATTGTGGAGAGAAGAATCCCAATCACAGCTATCCCTTTCTCGTAGTCATCCAAGAACGATGAATTCGACACAGCGAGCACGACACGATCCAGCAGACCTTTCCTCACCAAAAGCATCCGAACAGCATCAGACGAGATACTGACGAATCGATGGAAAATCTCTAAGGTCACAGAAACGACTGCTGGATAAGGAGAGCTGAGAAGATGAAAAAAGAGATGTTTTCACACAGGAGACTTGTCGTAAGAAATTCAACGATAATTACTGCGATGTTAGAAGTCCGGAAACCTGAGTAACGATGAAAACAAGGAGACCAGACCGACTGAAGCCATCTGATGCACACATTGAGACAGAAGGCGGAGTCGTTCCCTGAGAGGTAGTTGGGGGATGACGAGAGATGAGATGCCAGAGTGGGAGTTGAAAGTATTTGGTTTGAAGAGAGAGGGGATGCCAGAGTGAGAGCAGAGAGTTTGGAGGACGTCTCGCTGAGCACCAGCAAGAGAAGGAAGATGGCAGAGAAGCGGAGAGTCGAAGTGAGAAGGAATGCTGAGCCAGTGAAGAGACACAACAATCTCTTCAGCTTGACTCAGAACGTTCAATTCGTCTTGATCCTGATTCGAATCGAAAGGAGCCAGCAGCTTGAAGACTTTGGCGAGAGACGAGCACGCTCCGAAGGGTGCGGTCAAGACACCAAAGCCGACAAAGATAATGAGAAAATGGACCCAGATGTCGAATGTGGTTCTGACGAGGCGTGGCGATGAGAGGAGGGTGTCGAAGAGACGAGGAGGAGGGAAATAACCGAAGAGAGTGCGAAGGTCATCCGGTGTGGAATCGAGATCTATATCAAGGAAGAGAATGAGTAAGAGATGAAAAAGCGAATGTTGGTCGAGATTGAGTGTGGGACACCGAAGAAGGAGGGAGTGCAGACCAACATTCGGCGTGTGGAGGAACGCTCTCGAAGTGCAGAAATCCAGATCAGCCTGTCTCTCGAAGAAAGCGTCTGGGTCGTCGCGGAGTGTCCTCTCGAACATCAGATCCATCGGGAAGAAGGAGTGTCTGCTTTTGGGGGCAATTGAAGTGTGGTTGAGAAAGAAGGCTGGATTCACCCGATTCCAGAGATTCTGTGGACTTAAGTTTAAATCGATTGTGATGAGTTCGGTGAGTTCGGAAGGGAAATCACAGCCACAATAGATAGACAAGATTGAACCAAGAGTGTATGCGAGTGAGCTCTGAAAATGTCTGGATCGTTTTTGTTCTGAAGATGAACTCGGATCGATTGAGAGTCGCGACATCATCTGATTCCTCTTCTCAAACTGGAAAACGAAGTCCAATTTCCATTTCAGGGAAATCGAAGTTGCGTCGCAGAAGAGCAAATTGGCGAGAAACTGACTCGCATGGTCGAAGAGCCGAATGTCGCTCACGTCTGCTGCCAGAAACCCGTCGAAATCGAAATCTGCCTCGTTCATGGGCTTTGCATTTCCAATCCTGGTTGTGACGAAGAACCATCTCGCCCACAACTTGAGCAGCGTAATCTTCTCCCAGAGTGTTCCGTCTCGGAATGCCATTCGAAGATCTTCAAATCTTTGTTCACGAGGGTCGTGGGCAATCTGAAGGACGGTTCCGATTTCGAAGAATAAATTGAAGCATTTAATCTGGACGGCGTGATTGGAGGAACGTAGACCAGAGAGAAGAAGAAGTTGGAAGTTGTCGACGTCGGCAATGCATTTTGTGGATTGTGTTGCGTTGAGAACAGCATGGCATCGATTGAGTGATGCCACGACCTTCCGATCGTCTGTGTCGTCGAACAGCGAGATGTCAAATATCTCGTTCAGATCGAAAAAGTCGGGAAATTGATTCACATACGCGTCCAGTACTGATTCTGGCGTAAATGACGGACGGTTGTTCCACGAGAAGGAAGTGGGATGAGGTCGGGTGAGGATTGTATGAAGTGTGAGGAGGACCTGTTGGGAATGACAAACGATGGAGTCCGTGTGGAAGCACGCCTGCTCAGAAGCGACTGTTCGAGAATTGGAAGACCATTGAGAAGATGGGAGTGAGATTTGGGTGGAGATGAATGAGTAGAGAAGTGAAGAGCTGACATCTGTCGCGTTGATGCTCTCATCTGGATAGAAAGGAAGACGAGGAGTGCGTGTGGGAGAGTCGTCGGATGAGAACACAGTCCGACTGGTCTCATAGATTGAGGTTGTGTTGGCTCTGAGTTGATGTTTCGTTTGGAGAGAGAGGAGTGTGGCTCGCAGACAGCGAGATTGGAGGATGGACAGATTATTCTGAAGGGAATAATGAACAGAAATGGCAACACACCTCGCGGGTGACATCTTGCTCGATTGTCTCCATCATCGTCACCCATTCTTTCCAATCGAAATACGAATTCTGAACTTTCTCCATCGAGTGTGTCTCTTTGACCTTCTTCACAGCATCCAGGAGCTGTTCCGAAAGTTCAACATGATCACCCAACAGGAATGAATGGACAGTGGGTCGACAATGTTGACGATTTTTGGGGAGAAGAATAACAAATGCAAACACTGCGGCGATGTTTTTGATGAAGAATGGATTGGCGGATGGAGTTCTAGTCTTGTCGATACAAACAAAACAGTTCACAAAATACTGGAAAAGATCTGTTGGAGATGAATGTGGGAGAATGAGGTCTCCAGAAGCCACGAAATGTTCGACGAGGGCAACCATGATGCGTGCGAAGACAATATCCTCTTGTTTGTAGTCAAGAGGGAGGATCAATCGGTTGTGTTGTTTGAGTGTTCGGTGGATGTGAAGAAAGAACTGGCAGAGCGTGGAGATGTCAGAAGAGAGAGAACCAGCTTTCGATGGTTGTTGAGGCGAGGATGGAAAGGCTGTTCAGAATATGAAAGGTGAAAAAGGTGAAAACCGATAATTATTGTGGAAGAGGCGTCAATTCGGATGTTCTCGAAGGTCAGAGGCGGTGCAGAGGGGCGTTCTCTTCTGAAGATGTCCGCACCGATCACCGCTTCAACAAACCATTCCATCAATCTCTGCATGAAGGAGGAAAAAGAGGAGGATAACATACTGTCCAAGAAAGACCTTTCTCATTGGTTTCAAACTGCCTGAGATGTGGTGCGAGAGATTCAGTCGGAATCTCCTCCGAAAGTACAGTATTGACTATGTCATTGTCACCATAGTCGACCGGCGAAGAGATGATGGATGGAGGGGAAAGATAAGTCCGTTCACTCATTCAAATGACTGAGATGGTGAGTTAGAATCCGACATGAACAGTCATTCCGGCTTCCGGTATTTGGTTCTCATTTTTTTCAAAGAAAGGGTTGATCTCAATTTGTCCGCGAATTTTAGAAAAATAAACAATTAGAGCAGTGAGTGACATTGATATGATCACACGAGATGGTTGTTTGTTCCTCAATTTCAATTTCTTCCTGCTGAAGACGGTGTGGAGACTGGTCAACCGGACTCAAGTTGAAATTATGGATTGAACTCAATCTGAACTCATTAACGATTGCTTTATTTTCATTTTAGCATCACTTGTTCAATAATTACTGGCCTTTCCTGCTGTTTGATTGAAGAATGATAAATAGAAATGGAATTGAAAGCTCGTTCTCATTGATCACCCCTTTCCTGTTTTTTTTAAGAACCAAATACCGGAAGCCGGAATGACTGAAATCATATGAGAAAATGAGAGAGAAAGGAAATGATAAAGAGACAAAAGCTGTATGATATGACGAGAAAATGGAGAAAAACGAACCCCAAAACACAGTTGTTCCTGTCAAGCCGTCAGAAATAGCGATTCACAAGTGAGAGCAATTGGGGATGGTTTTGGTTGCGAAAAAGTAGAAAACGACTGGGTGAGTGCGGATATGACGGATGGAATGAAAAAACAGACAGAAAAGACGAACTCTCAAGTCTGAGAACAGAGATGACTCCAACAACGGTTCGATCCGTCTCCAATGCCTCCCAATCACAGATTGAGGGGAAAGCGCCATGATTCGCAACCTAGTCCTCCAGCAAAATGTGCTCCATCTTCGAATTCTGATCCACATGCTGAAAATACTCCGCACGATGGCCAACAAAAAACGAGCTCAGAATTATCACTTGATTCATCTGCTATCCCATCCAATCCCAAACTAAACACGACTCATGTCGAAGACCAACAGTATATCCGACTCTCGAAGCAAATCCAGGAATACGAGCTGAAAAGAAGACGAATCAATGGACGAACAAAACCCGAACAGCCCGATCTGACAAATGATGATATTCGTCTTCCCACCACCATCTCGTCTGATTGGAGGTTAATCATACACAATTCGATTGGACTGGATGATCTCCGACAAGGATGTCTCTCACTGTTCGCACAAGGAAACTCTGGACTGGAATTGTCACCGAATGAAGGTCATCATGCGCTATGCTTCCTACAATTCGCCAATATCCACCTCAAACATCAACCAAGCGACTCTATCTTGTCTCTCAGATCCATATTTCCCGATGAATGGCCTCATTTCACACCATTCACCTCAGCTTTCCTCAAACTCCTGATAATTCCGAATCGAGCACTCCAAACTGCTCTCATGGCATTTCTCGATAGAATTTGGTTGAATTCAGATGATGAATTCACTATATCAATGGCCGAGACAGGATTCATATGTCTCAATATTTTTGAAAGTAAACATCGGTTTCACTGTTGTTCCAAGACAATAGAATCTCTTCTCGTTCCAATGAATGGTTTCTGGTCTCAAACTCCAGGGCTTGAAGCCATTAAATCTTTGTTTGTGTTCGTCATCTTCTCAATCAGGATCCGTTTGATGTTCAACATGACCTTACTCCTCTTTCTTTCAACATCAACCCTCAGATCAGACGGATATTCATTATCCCACATGTCTGTCGAACGTTTCTTCTTTTGTCACTTTCTTTGATGATTATAACACAGAAAAAGCTGATCCACTTTTCAACGATCGAATCTCTTGAAAATGATGCTAATTACTCTTCACTGTCCAATATCAAGGGCCAAAAACATTTGAAAAAATCTCTTAGTCAACTAGTCTCTCTCTCTATTACATGTGAATAGTGATTTTTCCTTCTCATGAAACGATCGGTGATGATTGATCTATCTGGCATGAGAACGAGTATCAAACTGAGCCGATGGCTTTTTTCCGAGACTTTATGCAGGTTGTCGACTTCAATCGACAATTCGAGTTGTATGGATCGTTTTCTACAAGTTTTAGTATTTGGCGTTTTTTTTGTGACATTCTATCTTTTGTGAACTCTCCATTGTGGAACTGTCTGCCTTCACCTTGTTTCATCTCATTTCCATTTCTCATCCTAGTTTGAACCAAAAAGTGTGTCAAACTGGGGTTTTCAGAAACCATCCTTTTTGAACGCGATCGAAGTTCAATGTTGAAACAAACCCCTTTTCCGTCATATATATGTGTTTTCAAGTATTTAGAGAAAAATAAAAAAAGTGAAACCATCCATAGTGAAATGTTGCTTTTCAAAAATATTTGGACATATATCAGCTCTTCAAAACACTGAAACCACACGACATTCCATTCTCTGATCAAGCAATGGAACTCCACTCCCACTGTGCATCAATTTTGTTACATTTCCTCAATTTTCTCACCCCACAATATCAACATGATCGCCTCCAAATCAACCCTCACACTCAAGTCAAAATGATACCAGCCTCAAAAATCACGAACACCCAGTTCCCTGCATTCAGGCCATATATACAACATCTCCTCAGCCATCCAAGGTGTTTCGCTGGCCATTCTGGTGTCATCTGTTCCATCTCGTTCATGAATGTGTTCGAGGAGCACTTCGATTCGGGAAGTCACACATTCCTCGTTCCGGAACTTCGGCAAACGTACGACGACATTCAAAAAGAAATGTCAGATGAACTCTTCTCCTCTCTTCATCTTGTCTGTCCGAATGACAATCCCCAGTGCAAGAGATCCGACTTGAACAATCTTAGCGAAAATGGTTGGGTGGAAGTGTTCGAGCGTCTGCTTGAGCGAGCGGGCGAAGAGAGACCATTCTCCGATTTGGAGTTACAATCGCTTCTTCTCTTCTTGTCTCGCCGCCCCAAACCCACACAACTTCTGTTCGCGACAGATGGCACGTTCAGACTCGCTGTCAAAAATCAATCCTTCACATCGGCGACATTTCACGCCAAATCGCTCTGTTCCCTCTTCACCCCCACTCAGCAACACCACGCCCCTCCCCTCATCACTTCTTTCCGTTCCTTCGTGAAGACAATCGACGAGGTGTCTCTCATTCTCTACATTTTGGATGGATGGGTTTCGAGTCTCTTCGGAACTGTCCACCCATCAACGCTACCATTCACACCCGACTTTATCCCCCTCCACACCGTCCTCATTGATCTCATCAAGGACCGGCTGAAGAACTCTGACCTCAGTCCAACCTCCATCAGACATCTCCCACCTCAACTTCGAAGCGAACTGGATGAGAGATCTCTCTCATTCTTCGAACACTCGAAGGAGTATTTGGTCCATCTCTCCCTCCACCCTTTCGCCATCGCGAATCGCAGAGATGACGCGATTCTCGACTTCCTCTCGTTTTTGATTGGTCCATACTCCTTCAGAGTCCTGTCTGATCCTTATCGAAAGATGCTGATTGAAGAAATGGATGCATCTGCTCTCTCCTCATCGTCTCCGCCTCTCATCCTCACAACTGAGCTGGTTCGTCCTCTCTCCGATGAAGAGACGATCCAAGTTGTTGACCGAATTATTGCTCACATCGACAGGAACACATTTCTGGATGACAACACAATTCTCCCGATCTTTGTTTTCATCCAACGACAACTCCATTCCCCATCTCTTCCAAAATTATTCAAGAAAGTGGGCCGAACACCAAATCAATACTTCCACGCATTGAACTCCTTTCTTTCTCTCGGCCACAACTCGTTCCTGTCTCGATGGATTAAAGGCACTCGACCGCCAGTCAACAATCTCTTCCTCACAAAATCAATCAATCATTCGCCAACAAACGACGATTGGAAGGATGTCTACGTCAAGAGTATTCTGATTCTGATAAATATAGGGGGTGCATTAATTACGTCCCCTCAGGTTTTCTCGATATATGATGAATGAAGACAATGACCAATACCGATATGAGTCATAAACATCTGTGATGCTCAGATTAGTGAACACATTTCACAATGATACTTCTTAATTTACGATTTTCAGCAGAGTTCCTGTTTCAGACACACGAATCCCAATCAACTATCACATTATTTTAAGAGGATGTCCATTCTACGGATTCAAATACATGAAAAAGACACAAATTGTTGAAGAATAAACAAATATCTTCCCATTGGAAGGTAAGTGGAGAATCCACACCACCGTCAACAACACAGATTCCCATATGTCTATCCACATCTCCATTCCGAAAGACACTCTCAAAACATGCTTCAAAGATGATTAAAGTCAATGACAGTCGATTTCAACGAAACCATGCATCTTTTCGTTCGCTTCATCAATCGATCCTCTCGAAAGAGGTATTGCGATTTTCATTTCTCAAAATCAGTTTTCGTTTCTGGAAATAGGTGAAGAAATACACGTTTCCTCAACATATGGAATTTTCAACCATGGTTCGAGTTTTCACTGACTTCTTCGTGGATCTTGAAAGTGATTCGATTCAAGTCTCATTTTGAACATTTTTACGTCTTTCTAAGATTATAAGAAGATGACATAAGTGATATCGGTGATAAAACTCAACTTTCATACCTTCCAATGAAAAACGAATGACTTTTCATTTTTCCACCACACATGTGAATGAGGCTCTTATTTTACATTTTTAGAACACTGCACGATAAAAGAGTTGAAAAGAACTCTGATAATGAAATGATTTCTGGAAGTGTTTCTCATAGCTGAAAATATTCGTCAATCACCATCAGAAATGAGTGAATTGAGAGATCTATCACACAAAATATCGAAAATTTGAACAGAAACAGCACCGCCCTTCTAGTAGGTGCTGTCCAAACCTCGGTTCCTCTCACATGAGTATGAGGTGGTCCTATGTATGGGCGGTCCAAAAGAAACTCAATGATTTCGAACATTTCAGAAATCTTCTTCCTCCTTCACGATACTCTTTGTCTAAATTCCGCGAGACGCTCCTCAACAAGATGTAGGTGACCTACGAGACGAAGAATCGACCATCCTTTCATTGACAAATGAATCGAAGATTCAACCTTATCAATCGTCGTCTCTCGATTCTCCAGTCCTACAATTATCTCCCACTCTTTCCTAAACAACTATTTCGCACCAAGGGGGCTAAAGCTTGAAGTGCCAACCGTCCAGGCGACTGTCCAAAGACTTGATCAAACAAACTCTTCAGAATCGAGAAGTTACTCTTCTGACGAAGTTTATGCCCCCATCCACCAGGATCGTTCTCCTTCCTGGGCTAAACGAAACTTCTTTGGCGGGCTTGCAGGGAAAATGAAGGAGACAAAGATTATCATCCAATGCAACTCAAAGGCGTTCAGATTCATTTTGAAGGAGGAAGGGTTGAAGATACGAGAAGAACAACGAGTATACATCCAACTCCGGCACTTCGGAGTTCCCTTATCTCGGACGCAACGTCCGATTCCAGGCATGACGAACATGCGGAAAATCCTGCTGATATGAACGAATAAAGGAGGCAAAATGTTTCTAAGATATTGAAATGTTAACCTTTTGTTGGCTCTAAGTTTGACCAATCCTTTCTTCGTGACATCAGTACAACTCAACTTTCAAACGGTCCGGAGTTTCCAAACCAAGACCTTCACTCACGCAACACCTCTGACAGTGTTCGAGATGTCCAGAAACACCTGCTGGGTCACTTTACACGTTCAGGCCAGAACAATATCGATATAGGCCATTCCAGACGTCTTGACACATGTCGACTCGATCTGAGGAGAGATTCACCGTATGCAACAAGAAAGCAACGACTAGGGGTCGACATCCATATCTCATGCAATGAAAGCGAGGTGAATACAGCCGCGGCACACGTCGAGAGTCATCCTCCGAACCTTGGAATCAAGACAATGATTTCCCAACAATTGTGCGGCGGAGATCGACTTTTACAACCTCCATATAGTAGTAAAAGAAGTCGTGAAAGTAAAATAACGCATACATGTCACCATTTTTCTCATGGTTGAGAAGATCATCTTTCGTTGAGATTGTATGGAATAGACTTCATGTTCCACATTGAATTGAATGCACATCGCAAAATAACTTCGTCTTCGTGTATTTCCGGAAAAATCGTGAACATCTGAACGAATCTCCGGAAGTCGGACGAGTCAGTGCCCAACACTTTTTAGAAATGAGTGAGTATCTCACTCAGAAAGAAATATCGCGCATAATCGCCACTTTGGACTACAGAAATCTCCCCAATTCAGCGTCCAAAGGGGCGAAACTCTACAATGAGCAGGCAGTTCGTCACGAAGATGTTGTTAAAGCAGGGGTGTGCACCGAAGGCCAACTTAAAAGAGGAATCCGCGCGATGAATGAACACCGAGAAATTGGGGTGGCCCATCGACCTGGCAAACTCACCCACAGCGATGAACAGGAGCTTTTGACCTACTGTCTGGAAAAGATAGAGCTTGATGGTCATGTGAAAAAAAGAGATATACTCGAACAAGTGTGCCCTTTTTTTGATCTTTCATGCTTAAGGCTAATACCATCTGGAAGAAAAGTGTTAGATTCGATGAAGGGAAGCCAATCATGAGCAAGCAATGGTTGAACGCGTGGTTGGGTCGTCAAAATCTCTTTATCCAGTATAAACCACTCTTCATTGCGATCGAACGCATCGATAATACAACAGAGGCAACACTTCGAGAGTGGATTTCTCTCGTCGGACGGGTGATAGAACGTTATCAGATCGATCCCAATCTGATGTATAACTTCGACGAATCGTCGCTACGCATCAGTATTGACGATAAAAGTCTGCTCGTGTCGACCCCAAATCATGCAAACGCTCTTCTGCCATCGCCACCGCGCATCGAAAATGCTACCCTGTGCGCCTGTGTATCTTCGCATGGATCCCGTCTTGATCCTGTGATATTATGGCCGAGTGCAACAATCCCAAAAGAATTTACGGATCTGAGCAATCACCACATTCACATTCTTTGCAGAAAAATTGGCTGGATAAATCAAGGGTCATACAATGAAATCATGGAAAGTTTATTCTACCACAAATCGACCAGCAAAGGCGCAGTATTAACAAAAGTCGCTCACATGCACTTTTAATCATGGATGGTCATCAGACAAGACACAGCCAAGACATTATCAACCTCGCCAACTCCCTCAAAATCCATATCCTCATCCTTCCAGCACATACAACACATGTAACTCAACCACTGGATCAGTTTCCTTTCGCGGTCTTAAAGCAAAAATTGCAAAAATCGTTTGCTCCACCATCCAACGGTGGAATTCGGGAATACAGAAGGGCCTTGGCGGACGTGTTGCCGGATGCAATTTCATCAGCATTCCAGAAGAGCCTAATCATGGGCTCCTTCAGAGCAACCGGACTCCGACCACTCGATTTAGACGTTCTACTCAATACACGGTCGAAACTGGTGAAAAAGGCATACAAGGCAAAGGACGGAATCCATTCCAAAAACCCTCCCTCTGAGTCACAAAGACAACTATCTCCTCCGAACGAGGAACCAACAGCGAGAGGTAGTCTCCTCTCCCCCTCACAGAATACTGATCAAGATAAAACGCCTCGCCAGAAAAAAATCACAGATTTTGTTTGTGTGAAAACAAAACTCCGCTCTCAACCAGCTATACAAGTCACCCCAGAGATCACGCCTGTCAAACGACACAGCAGTGAAGGGTCACCAGCTGATTCCGAACACATGACTTACTTGGCGTACTCACCTCGGAAAAAAGTGCAATATTTTGCTGACGACTTCGATGACTAGAATCAGACGGTAAACTAACTTTAACATTTATTCACCTCATTTTAACATTGTTCCTTTCTATCTGGTGCATCTGGAATTTTTTCAAATAATAAAAAGTGGATATTTGATGTGAAAATGGCTCTCCTATTGATGGACCACCAGGACGAGGTATCAAGAAAGGTTCGACTTATTTTACATTCACGAGTTCTTTTACTACTATACTATTTGACACCACCAACGGTCAGGAATTCGATTGGCAAGGACCCCAGGAGTGATTACACACCTCATGCTTAATTTAGCATCAAAGTGGTCTGAACTGCGATGGGAACAAACAAGATCCTCACCAATAGAAGAAATATGTGAAACATTGATGATTATTCAGCAAATGGAGAATCTTTATTGTGGAATGGACAGGTCATTTTCGACTAAAAGGGATCGGTCCAAACTCACGTTTCGGTCACGCGAGAACCTCCTCATGACCAATTCCACTTCGTCGACTTGGTATTTTCCCGATGCGAGCACTCTTTCCCGTTAAGCAACTCCCAGATCAATCAAGTTTCAAACAGATTCATTTCGCGCCCTTGAGCCGCACCTCGTTGGGACAAATTCCCTCAATCCGATAAAAGACAGCAATATCTGGCATCAATTGTTGACAGGGAGCGTGAAACAGAAGTGATACACATTTTTGAAAAGCCTGGGCTCGACTGGACATCAAGCGCTTCTAGTACACGGATCGGTCACTATGTTCTGTTTTTTGCACTTGACGTCATCACGAAGAGGCTCTTCCTACCAATTTCATTCCCGCAGATCCAGAATTGTCAAAGGAGGAATAACTCGGATGTAATGTTTCTCGACTAAATACTTCACTCAGCAAATGAACGAATCAATATGCCTCCCTGAGGAGGATGGAGACCACCAGGACGATTTCTCGTTCCCAATTATGCAGCGCTGGCTTGTTTTCGAGGGCTAAAACGCGGTCAGAATGGCAGACTGTGTCAAGATCGGGAGATAGTACCATTGTTGAAGCCGATCGCAGACTCAGACTTTCCCTCAACGTCTAACCAACCGTTCTAACAATTTCACAATATGACTGCCTCCATTTGAGGAGCCGACATTAGACAACCCAACTTCATTCGCTCCAACGGGGAGACTCTTGTGTTAATCCCAGCCGAAACTGGCTGAGTTGAACAAAACAGTGCAAATGACGTCTCTCTGAACCAGTCAAAGATGGACAACTCTGGAAGCTGGTCGCCACGCAACTCAAGTTCCAGTTGCGGCTCTTCAGGCGATCGATGAAGAACGAAGATGTAGCCCGTGAAGACGTCATCCATCGTCAGCCTCTCCATCTCGAAGCTCGATTAGTGTTCCCCGTCATCGATGATGGCAGCACGGGGACGGCAGTGGCAGCTGTTCTCCACAGTGCAGTGAAAACGTCTGAACATGGAGGGAAAAGCACTCCATCCATCCTCATCACGAAAGATCCCCCAGTCCGACAGGGGACGAAGTTACGATATCGAGACATCGCATGAATGGCAACAAGTTAGTCGACGTATTAGTTCAGAAAGATGGCAAAGTGTTTGCCAAGGACTCTCTGGTTTTGAGAAGAGGAATATATCTGACCTCACATTCAACCGGAAGGACTTCTGAGGGATTCATGGGACGGACGGCTGCTCATCTACGATATACGCTTGATAGTCGTGGGCCTCCTTTCAGATGCAATGGGGCTGTTCTCAGCTCCAACGAGAACACTGACTCGTCGCACCAGTCATTGCTCGGCTCTGTACGAACCCTCGTTCCGCCACAAACCATTTCTGTTGGCTGGTGTAATTTCCTGTTCAAGCCCGACGAACTATTGGTCGTCCTCACCCTCTTGGTCATATTGTATCAAGGCTCTCATCTATGGGGCCATGAGTATGTCAGGACAAAATTCCTCCGTGACAGCATCGAAGACGTTGGAGAGGGTAGAGAATGAGATACTTGTCAAAGACTGCAGTTGGTCGCAGTGACAAAAGCCGAACTGGGGTATCAAGCAGACTCAGGAAACAGTTGACTGGATCATGGATGGACAGTAATTCTCCGATACATGATCGTCCGCTCACCTTTTAGGTCAGCTTCATTCGAGGGAAGGAATGGTTTCCAGTATTATCACTGAGTCCACTTTGACAATCGCATGAACAGTCCCAGCACTCTTCACACACTCCCCTTTCGAGTTGTCGCATTCGACAGACCAAGCTTGTCCAATTACCACGGCGTTTCATTCAACAACAAGGACTCTTCAAATAAACTTGGGGAAGACATACTCGTCCACAAAGATCACTCGCTTTCTAGGAACACATGCGTGATCTCGGTTCGAATTCCTGAACGGCCAGGCGATAGAACAACAATTTCTCGCCTTCCACGACAAACTAGCAGCTGAATCGCCCACAATCTTAGTGGGGGCATATTGTCACCCCTTTTGTCAATCAACGTTGACTCCATGAACTCGATTGAAATGAGGACAAGAAATCCGACCGTCCCTTGCGAAGCAATAGTCATCACAAATTCAAGTACCATCGAATCACTTCGTCAGCCAGCTGTTCAAGACGAGACAGATTGAAGGAATGTGGGGAATGAAGTTGGATAGAGCAGATCAAACTCACAAAACACTTCCTGAAACCGCTCCAGATGAGAAATATCTCCTGTCGTCGCGTCCTCCCTTTCAAACGTCGCTCTCCAAGACGTGTCACGTTGACTGCGCTGGACCTCCCTGATTTGGGAACGAGCGTCCAGCCCGGCACAAAGAAGATCCTCGCTGTCAGATCGTCCACTCGATGTGAGTGCTGGGGGTCAAGCCCAGTTTGTGAGAATGAGCAAGCTAAGAATCAATGGTAGCAAGATCATTGTATCAGACAATCCGCCAACCACAAGTCGTCAACCTCTTCCACGTTGCGCAGATTGTATCCTCTCGACGATGAGCAACCCGAGAAGCAACTCTGCCCCTCCCGCGACTTGATGGCAGCCCTTGAGAAGGGAGGCACGGTCCATCTAACAGTTCAAGAGACTTGTGGCAAGGCCAACACAAGGATGTCATTTAATCGTTTCAACTCATTCTTTCACTCTTTCTCTGTTGTATTCCTTTCAAGACTCATGTGAGAGGAACCGAGGTTTGGACAGCACCTACTAGAAGGGCGGTGCTTGTAACAAACCGAGGTTCCTCTCGAATACCTGCTTCCACAAGCCGCGAGGAGAGCAGAAGACTTCCCGAGTTCCCTTTGGGACTCTTTTCAAAGTCCTGTCACAGTTTTTTGTTCCTCGTTGAGGATTTTCTGTGATCAGGCCCTTATAAATTTTTTGTTCCTCGTTCGTCGCTTTGCGACAGTCTCCATCCCTTGTGGCTCTGCCTCAGTGATTGGAAAAATGTAGGGTGAATTGAATCTTCAACAATTTTGAAGTGTTCTCATTCTTGGTTCTCATTTTGAACCGCCCATACATAGGACCACCTCATACTCATGTGAGAGGAACCTCGGTTTGTTACAATGACTTACCAATGTTTAAGACATTCACGAAAAATCCAGTAAGGTTAACTTAACAGATATTGAAAAAACCTGAGGGGACGTAATTAATGCACCCCCTATATCCTGAAACTGGACCGACCTCCATCCCCCACAAATGCGGAGTTACACCACGTCAGCCTCAACTTTGTTGTTCTGGAAGATGTGCATTTCACCTCTCCCAGTGCAACTCAGGTGAGTCGGGCACAACCCGATCGATCAGACGTACAATCTGATAGGTTCGGCCTCGCAGTCTTCAAAGGAAAACACTACGGATTCGGAGAAAGTGTGTTGTGGCTTGACCACCAGATCACAATCTACACCAACTGTGAATATCCAGAACTTGCTCGTGTTCTGTGCAAGCTCGGATTCTTCGTTCCGATTGTGGGTAGCCTCGCAAGTAATGATTGTTCGTCCACGTCGATGAGCTTCTTGACAAGTATCTCCCGAATGTTCTTTGAGGCAGACAAGAAAGGGACACCGAAACGATGGTCGGAGAATGGAGCGAGGACGTATCTTGATGAGGAAGGCTGGCAGGATGCGATGGAGTTCGTTATGATTCGGAAGACTGACAGTGGAGATGACAGCGCAATCTCAAACAAATCAAAATTGATGATGCACTTCTGTGGGTCAAATTTGGGAAAGATGAAAGGTTTGAGTGAGAATCTGTTTCCATTCACGCTTTCACTTAGTTTTTGCTTCTAGAAAGCGAATGCATCACGTTCGGTGTTCAAAATCGGTCTCATTTCATTGATTGCTCTCATCTCACGAAAACCACATTTCTCTTCTGTTTTCTCATTACAAACACAATACATCGTCCGCAGAAGAGAGAGATTGAAGTGAGTTTGTAAGAATGAAAGAGAGGGATGAGATGGGAGTGATGTTTTGGTGGAGATGGTTGAAGAGAAAAGGGATGAGCTGATGTTCATCCAATTCGGGCGCAGATCTGGTTCAAAAGGAAGGCGAGGAGTGTGTGTGTCACTCTCGGCCGAACAGAACACAGTTTCACCACTCTCTTCGGTCTGGCAGTCAGAAACAATGGACAATTTTCGTTCAGGACCTGCACTGGAGTTCTTTGGCGAAGCGAATCTCAGAAGCTAAAGAGCTGTGGATGGTGTCCAACCGAAGACAAAGTCTCCATCGCTTCGAATCCATTCGAAAAGGATTTCAAGATTCTGGATGGTTCGAGTCGGGATGAGTCGATCACACTAAAGTCTGAAAAGATGAAAGATGAGAAAGGAACCGTGGATTGCGATGCTATTGAATCGAAGAGCCAAGCTCCACACTTCTCACATGATTTCGTCGGAGAAACGATTTGTGCATCTCCACGACGTTTCCATTCGTCGAGATGGTGTTCTAAGTCGGTCTCGATTGGGTTTGATTGTGTTATGAGTGACGAGGGAGGGGATGCCAGAGTGTGAGGAGAGAGTTTGGAGGATGCCTCGCTGAGCACCAGCAAGAGAAGGAAGATGGCAGAGGAGTGGAGAGTCGAAGTGAGAAGGAATGCCGAACCAGTGAAGAGACACAACAATCTCTCCAACTCTCCTCAGAACGTTCAACTCGTCTTGATCCTGATTCGAATCGAAAGGAGCCAGCAGCTTGAAGACTTTGGCGAGTGAAGAACAGGCACCGAAGGGAGCGGTCAAGACACCAAAGGAGACGAAACAAGAGAGACAATAGAACCAAGTGATGAACGATTCTCTGACGAGGTCTGGCGATGAGAGCAGAGTGTCGAGAAGGCGAGGAGGAGGATGAAAATTGAAGTGGTGGACAATTTTCACTGGCCAGAAGTTCTTGATTTATACATTTCTGGTCTGTTGATCCAAAAATGAACGCGAACATTTCTATCATCCCGCATCTGGACTTCCTCCCCTCACACCGAGTGTGGTGAGGGGGGAGGCAGAGGGGAGTGGGAGGGTGTGGGTTGTGAGGGAGAGGCAGAGGAGAGTGGGAGGGTGTGAGTGGTGAGGGAGAGGCAGAGGGGAGTGGGAGGATGTGGGAGGTGAGGGAGAGGCAGAGGGGAGTGGGAGGGTATGGGTGGTGAGGGAGAGGCAGAGGGAGTGGGAGGGTGTGGGTGGTGAGGGAGAGGCAGAGGGAGTGGGAGGGTGTGGGTGGTGAGGGAGAGGCAGAGGGGAGTGGGAGGGTGTGGGTGGTGAGGGAGAGGCAGAGTGGAGAGGGAGGGTGTGGGTGGTGAGGGAGAGGCAGAGGGGTGGGAGGATGTGGGTGGTGAGGGAGAGGCAGAGGGAGAGGGAGGGTGTGGGTTGTGAGGGAGAGGCAGAGGGAGAGGGAGGGTGTGGGTTGTGAGGGAGAGGCAGAGGGAGTGGGAGGGTGTGAGTGGTGAGGGAGAGGCAGAGTGGAGAGGGAGGGTGTGGGTGGTGAGGGAGAGGCAGAGGGGAGAGGGAGGTGTGGGTTGTGAGGGAGAGGCAGAGGGGAGTGGGAGGGTGTGGGAGGTGAGGGAGAGGCAGAGGGAGTGGGAGGGTGTGGGTGGTGTGGGAGAGGCAGAGGGAGTGGAGGGTGTGAGTGGTGAGGGAGAGGCAGAGGGAGTGGGAGGGTGTGGGTGGTGAGGGAGAGGCAGAGGGAGAGGGAGGTGTGGGTGGTGAGGGAGAGGCAGAGGGAGAGGAAGGGTGTGGGTGGTGTGGGAGAGGCAGAGGGAGAGGGAGGGTGTGGGTTGTGAGGGAGAGGCAGAGTGGGAGGGTGTGGGTGGTGAGGGAGGCAGGGTGGAGAGGGAGGGTGTGGGTGGTGAGGGAGGCAGAGTGGAGGGAGGTGTGGGTGGTGAGGGAGAGGCAGGGTGGAGAGGGAGGGTGTGGGTGGTGAGGGAGAGGCAGAGTGGAGAGGGAGGGTGTGGGTGGTGAGGGAGAGGCAGGGTGGAGAGGGAGGGTGTGGGTGGTGTGGGAGAGGCAGAGGGGAGAGGGAGGGTGTGGGCGGCGAATGAACAGGGATCGAGAACGGCCATGAATTGGGCGACAACACCTTCCGATCCTTCCGAATCGGCTTGCGAAGTGCGAGAGTGGCGTCGAAGGAGAAGGAGAGTGTGATGGCCATCGAAGGAGAGTGGCAAGAGAGAAGCCAAATCGTTTCGGCAAACCAAACCATGAGGTGATGCCAGAGCCGACAAAGATCACACACAACCAGTGTGTGTTGTCCCAAAGAAGGCAGAAATTGGTCACAAGAGTCGCTGGTTCGTGCCTGTTTCAATTCCTTTTTCAGAAGGTTCATGCCCTGCAGGTTGTTCCATACGATCGATTTGTCAACAATCCTTCCTCCAACAATGGAGTTTTTGTCGTTTCGCAGCTTTTCATCATTCATATCTTCCATGCCCTCCATTCTCAACATTCGAAGCACTGTCTTCCACATCTGTCGCCGTGCTTCCCGTATTTCGTTCCACTCCCGCTGGGCTTTGTTCATGAAATCCAGAAAGTCCCAGATTGAGTATTCATTTTCGAAGAATGTGAGGCAACTTGGGATCGTGAGAACGACAGGCATATTCACGACGAAATCCATCGCTGGTTCATAAGATGGACATATTCGGAGAAGTGTTGAATGAAGGAGTATTAAGTCATAAGATTGGTCACCATCGAAGATGGAAAATCGGTTCATACACAAATGCCAAATATACTTCTCCAAAGGTTTCGAAACTTGCTTCAAAACCGTCTCACGAACAGATTGTTGTTCATTCTCATCTTCAATTCCGAGTTGTGTGAGACCATTCGGAGTTGCGAGCCAGAGAGATGACAGGATACTTGAAGGGAGATTAGTGTGGATATCGACTGCTTCATCGAATGAAAGAGACAGTGCATTGAGAGTGTTGACGAGTTGAGGGATCAGGTCAGCGTTAACGAGGCAAGATGGACTGCAGCGGAACATCTCCAGATTAGAGTTCTGATCATCTTCATTGCTGCCGTGGTAATTGGATCATTGGGTGTGGAAAGGAGAATCAAAAGGGACTGTACGAAGTGTGTCAAAGATTCATCAGGTGTCTGTCCAAGGCTGGTGAGAAAGGCATTGGTTGACTCTTTATCATCCGGAGACACGCATTCGAGGAATTTGACGACTTTCATTTCCAGCAAGTCATCAAATACATGCTGCAACTTCACAGTGACAATGAGAGACTGAAAGACAACTGCTTGTTCGTCTACAGTATTAATGTGTCCTTTAATCCAATTCATGAACGGTGAGCAATCCATAGAGAATTGATGCTTAGTGATGGACAAAGCAGAGCATGCTTGACTCGAGGAGTTGGCTGTTTTATTGATTATATTGCCCATGTCTTCTCATCCTGTTGTGTCTTCAATTTGTCCTCGTTCTATCGTATACCCTCAGTATCCTCCTTCCACATTCCCTTTCTCACTGCCATTTCCCTGACATCAGAATGGTGGCAGAGGAACCATTGCGTGACAATGCAGACAGGCAAGACAAACGCCACAATCGCTTGTGTCGGTACGAAACCACGTTCAAAAGCGAACAGCTTATTTGGCGTCTCCCACATTCATATCCTCACCTTCTCCCACACATCCAACCACCACAACGCCGAGTGAGCAGCCATCCAACACACAGAGAGATCGCAGAGAATGTCGTATTCACTGACATCGCCTGCCGAGCCTGGAATCTATTTGACCCAAATGATCTCAAGTCCCAATCTCTCACGTTTCAAGTCCAGTTGCGAGAGAGTCTGTCTGGCCTTCTTGACACGTGTTCCGATCGAAACAGAACGATCGACGGAACAATCAGCTTCGAATGTTTGATGGAAACGGCGGAATGGTTCGTTAGACATATCAGCGGGTCTTCTGTCTTCGCTCTCAGTTCGGGTGGACAAAGGGAAGAGTGGTTGAGCTGAGAAAGAAACGTGTGTCTTCGATGCGTCCAGTCGAGATCGGTCCATCCACATCGACGAATGGGTGAAGGACCAGTTGCATTGGTGAAGGGCGAAGACACAGCGGAGAATCCTGTTTCAGGACAATCTTCAAAAATGATATTTCTGATGCAATCTCCAAGGAAGCTGTCAAAAGGCGGTGGATGGAGACGGGGAATTCTCAACAAATCTGAAGTGGGGGACTGAGAACTGCTGTCGCTGGAGTCGAGCGATCAGTTGTGACGAAACTGATGACCAGAGAGAGGGGCAGTGAGTGAACGGACACCATCGTCGGATGAGGAGAGTGGAAGACAACGACGTTTTTATCAGCAAGTTCCAAGAATGTCTGGAAACGCAAGCAAAGTGAGGTGCGGGTGTTTGGCTGTGTGTCTCACACAATTTCGTTCAGAGCAGATGTTCATTGTGTGCAGACGTCGAGTCAGAAGCAACAGCGACAGTTGCAGCGACACGCGAGTCGGTTGATGTCTGGTCAGTTCAGCCGAGTCCAATGCGAAAGGGCGAGTGGCCACGGGACAGTCCCTTCTTCTCCACACCATCCGACGAAGAGCGTCCTGCATCCTCCGATTCACTCGGAGGCTCAGTTTGAAGAGAGGCATCATTTGGATGGAAGTACCTGTTCTGCTTCATTTCTTCGTTGTGCATCTCCTTTCGAGGGGGACTGGGGAGGGATTGGTTGGTGTGGACGACGATGCATTTTGGTTCTTCTGTCGTTCCGAAGAGTCGAGGACGATGGGCGATGGGGGAGCGATTCGGAAATGTGATCTTGCGATTGGATTGAATCATCAAGAGAGCTCCATTTGAGGGCACAATCAACCAATCGTCATAATCGATCCATCGATCAACGATTTGCCTTTCACAAACGAGAAGTGCAAGAGTGACAGCGAAGGTGACGGAGAGAGGAGAAACGATCGAGGGAGAGTATAAAGAGAATCTAAATCGTTGTGGCAAACATTGAGGCAATGTCAGAGCCGACAAAGATCACACACAAACAGCGTTTGTGGTCCAGAAACAGTTAGAAATGTTCGTTGGTTTTTGTTTGTTTCTATCCACGTTACGGAAGGTTCATGCCATGTAGGTTGTTCCATTCAATCGATTTGTCAACAATAACTCTTCCGAAGGATTCTTTTCTATCGTTTCGCAGCCGTTGTTCCGTCACATCTTCGATGCCCTCCATTTTCAACATTCGATGGACTTTCTTCCACAGCTGTCGCACTTCTCCTTCTTTTGTTCCATTCCCGCTGGGAATCGACCATTAAACCGAGAAAACTCCTAATTGAGTCATCAGTTTCGAAGAATGTGAGACAGCTTGGGATTGTGAGAATAGCAGGCATATGAAGAACAATATTCAGTGTTGGTCGATAAGAAGGAGAGATTGCGAGGAGACTGGCGAGTAGGTCCAAAAATGACCGGATTGCTTCCCATCGATGATCCAAAATCGGTTCACGCACAAATGCAAAATATAATTCTCAGAAGGCGACAGAACTTGCTGAAGAACTATCTCGTGAACAGATTGTTGTTCATCGTGATCTGTGATTTCGGGTTGTTCGAGACCATCCGGAGTTGCGAGCCAGAAAGATCGAGCGATGGTTTTCATGAGACAGGTGTGGATATCGACTGCTTTGTCAAAAGAAAGTGACTGTGGATTGAGAGTGATGATGAGTTGAGGGATCAGATCAGCTTTGACGAGGGCAAGTCGGCGTGTTGGAGAGCACCACAAAATCGAAGAATTTCGCATCTTCATTGTTGCTGAGGAAATGACCTGGCTGGTGGAAGAAATGAGCACCACAATGGACTGGACGAAGTCGGGGGAAGATTCATCAGTGGTTCGCCCAAGGCTGCCGAGAAAAGCAGTTGCTGATGATAGAGCTGTTTCATGCACATATTCGAGGAATTTCACGGCTTTTGTTTCCAAATATTCATCAAGAGCAGGCTGCAACTTCAAAGTGGCAACGAGAGATCGAAATACAACTGCCTTTTCTTGGACAGTTTCATCGGCATCTTCGCTCCAATTCAGGAAAGCAGAGCAATCCATTGAAAAGGGTATCTGAGAGGAGGACAAATCAGAGCGCGCTGTGCTCGAGGAGACATCTGTTTTCGGACGAATCTCTGTCATTCTGATCGAGTTGGTTTTAAGAAACTTTCACCTCGTCGCTCTGGAATCAGAACAATACAGAGCACCCAAATCAGTGGAAAACGGAATAATTTACGGATTTACCACATGACTTCCAGGATTACGGAGATCTTGCCGAATGATGAAGATCGCCCCAACATATTGTTTATGCCGGAATGAAACCTCTTACACTTCTCAGCATCCACCACATATTCACACTTAGTCGGACCATTGATGTCCTTGAAGCGATATCAGTGCTGGTATTGTGAATATTCGACTAATAAACGCTCAAGTCTCATCGTTCACGAACGAATCCACACTGGTGAAAGACCCTTTAAATGCCACTTCCTTGGATGTGGAAAAGCTTTTGCAGCTTTTGATGGTCTGATTCGACACGAACGAACCCACACTGGCGAAAGACCATACAAATGCACCATCCTTGGATGTGGGAAAGCATTTTCAGCTTTATCTGCTTTCAGAGTACACAGACGAATCCATTCTGGAGAGAAACCATACAAATGTGCATTTATTGGATGCGGAAAAGCCTTTTCTCAATTATCTAATCTCAAAACACACGAACGAATCCACACTGGTGAAAAACCATACAAATGCACATTCCTAGGATGCGGAAAGGCGTTTTCCAAATCATCCAATCTCATAGCACACGAACGACTCCACACTGGTGAAAGGCCCTTCAAATGCCACTTCCTTGGATGTGGAAAAGGTTATACGGACTCATCAAGTCTGATTCGACACGAACGAACCCACACTGGCGAAAGATCATTCAAATGTTCGTTTACTGGATGTGGAAAAACTTTCAAAACATCATCAGATCTGAAAAGGCACGGTCGAGTTCACACTGGTGAGAAACCGTTCAAATGCACATTTCCCAAATGCAGAAAAGCGTTTTCTCGATCATCAACTCTGATGAGACACAACCGAACTGTCCACAACATCAACACTCCAGTTTGCTGTTCTTCTTTCGTCATTTTCGCTCAGCCAAGACAGAGCAGTGGTGCAGTGAGCAGAGAACCAGAAGACGAAGTGATGCCAAGCTGCGGCTTCTGCTCGTTGGCAGCAAGGAAGGACGACGGTGTGTGTTCTTCTGTGTGATGTGTGCAGGGCTGGTGTGTGTGAAGTGTGGGGCGTTCTGCCACGCGTCGTGTGCCTCGAAGCAGTCACTCTTTGCGAAGTCGGCTGTGCGAGATGTGGACTTGCAGTGTGTCTGTTCTGATTCTGAATGTTTCTCCTCTCTCCTCTCCTCTCTTCGCAGGAAGTTTCTGTGCGACTCGTGTTTCGGTGAGCTGTCCCCACGTGCTCTGGCCGAGCTGCTCTTCACTGGCGATTTGTCGGTCGTGCTTCGCCACACTTCTCTGTTTCCAGATGGGTCGTGTCTGCCTCTCTCGTTGTGATCTTTGCAGGTGCTGTTCTTGGTCCACAATTCAGCCATCCCTTCAATCTCGTGCTCGCTCGCTCTCACCATCCCTTCCTGACTGGGTTCAGTGCGTCAGTGGGAGTGTTTTTGGAAGGTGTCGTGAATCCGAACGAACTCGTTGCTGTCATGTATCTTCATGCTTCCTTTCTTCTCTTTCATCTTCAATTCCTCATCTTTCTCCTTCATCCCTCCCGCATTTCATCACAATTGTCGTCGCTTTTCTCTCCTCCTCTTCTCCTTGAGCATTCTTTATCTCTCTTCTTCAGAAGTGGAATAAGAGTGCCCACAGTGTCCTCGACCGCTGTCTTCACTCGCTCTGATGGAGTTCATCTGGACACGTCGCTCTCTCCTCTCCCGAGCCGTCTGATTCGGCGTTGTTTGGAGTGTGGGAACTGCGTGGCTGAGGATGGATTGGATGCTGATGGAACTCGCGTCATCTTTGTCAGGTTTGTCTTCTCTCTTCTCTCATCTCTCGTTCTGTTTCTTCTTTGAAATTTGTGATTTGATGCTTGTGATTTCCAGAGCACTGCGTGTGATTGCAGACGAGGAGCTGGTGTTGTGGGAGGGAAGAGGGATGGTGCCAGAAGACGATTCGATTGAGATTGGGAATCAGGCTGAGCTGGGCATATGTGAGTGTGACAGCGAAGTGAACACGATCGACTTGTGTGCGATGGCTGAGGCAGTTCTGACTCGACTTGAAGAAAACGAGAGGCAGTTGGAGCTGGTCGCAACAGACATGGAAGCCAGAGACGCAGAGTGGTGGATGGATGAGAATCCACTTGACTGGTTCACGCCTCTCCCTCCCACCAGAGAAGAGACAGCTCGAAGAGCACGCGACCAAGCAGCCATTCAGCAGTTGCGTGAAATGATTGGGAGTGAGGAAGAAGGTCTTCCGTCGAACAAGTCTCGTCTTGTTGTGAGTTCGTCGTGGCTGCGTTCCGAATGCGTTTCGGCAGCTGACACCGAACAAGTTGAAGTGAACAAAGAACCGCGGACAAGCAATGAATCAGAATCACCAGATAGCATTGATTGGGACGATGTGACGCCTTTCCGCAGTCCGACACTCGAAGAGCAGGAATTAGGAGAGGATGGTGATTGTGATGACTTTGAGTTTTTCTCCTTCTTCCCACTTCCATGACACTGACGAACAGATTCACGAATGAAGCACCCTTGAGGTCGAATTTTCTCTCAAAAGACCATGGCCGAGTTCTGGGTTTTGGTGAGATGATTGAAAAATGAGATCTGATGCCTCATTCGGCGTGTCTACCTTTTCCGCTCTTCCATCCAATCCGCAATAGTTGAACATTTTGAAAGGCGCGAAATCCTGTCGATTCTGAAAGATGTTCCTGTTGCACCAACAGAAAACGGAAAAGGAGAAAATGAGAGAGAAGAGAATCAGACTCCAATTCGAACTGATGATGGGTTCCTGATATGTACCACTTCACATCTTTATCTCATGCTCGCCTGTCTTTCTCCTTCTCTTCCTCCATCTCACCCTTCCACTCTTCCGACTCTCGCCCTCTCAACTCGTCAACGGTGTCCGGTTCTCTCATGTCATCGCTGGCTCTGGTCTGATCCTATTCTTGTTCCTGAAGGTTCATGCCCTGCAGGTTGTTCCATCCGATCGACCTGACAACCATGCATTTTCTTCACCAAATGTTGCTCTTCTCCGTTTTGTTTGTTCCTGTCCCGCTGGGTATCTCCCACAGTTAACAGAAAAGTCCAGATTGAGCTATCATTTTCGATGATTGCGAGACAACTTGGAATTGTGAAAACGACTGGCATATCCAGAAAAGCATCTTTGGTTGATAAGAAGGACATATTTCGAGGAGTCGTGCGAGGAGATCCAGAAAAAACTCGGATTGATGGTCATCGGTCATCGAATAGAGGTTCGCGCACAAATGGCAGATATACTTCTCCGAAGGGAAGAGAATTTGCTTCAAAACCGTCTCGTGAACAACTTGTTGCTCATTGTCATCTTTAATTGTGAGTTGAGAGAGAAGACATGGAATTGTGAGCCAGAGTGTGTTCCAGATGTTGTGCATTGACTGAGGAGGTTGGAGTGAACAATGAGAGGATGGAAGGGAATGATGAAGTGTGGGGGAGACTGCTGTGGATGGTGTGGATTGAAGATGTGGTGTCAGAGACAGGATATGAGCTGCGATGAGTAGTGTTTTGATTCTGCTCATGGCTGTCCATTGTCTTCATCAGGTTCGACTATCCAGCGTCCAATCAAAGCAAGCGGATCAGACCAATCGAGTGTTCAGCATCTGTTCATCCAATCTCCTTTGGACGTTGGAGCATCCTTCCTTCGAGAGTGTCCTTCGAGTTGTCTTCCTCATCTGTCGAAGAAGGATCGTCCCCGATACGCATTGTTCTCATCGTTCATCTCTCGTTCTCGCAACATCGTTCCTGTGCCACAGAAACAAAAGTGAATCGACTCGTCAGATAGTGCAGTTGCAAAGTTCGAGAAAAGAAGAAAGTGGGGTAGGACCCAAACAGGATTGAGGAATGGTGGGTGGAAGTAACAGTTCTCAGCACACGCCACACCGGGTGTGGTGTGGGGTCAGGCAGAGGGGAGTGGGATGGTGTGGGTGGTGAGAGAGAGGCAGAGGGGAGTGGGAGGGTGTGGGTGGTGAGGGAGAGGCAGAGGGAGTGGGAAGGTGTGGGTGGTGAGGCAGAGGCAGAGGGGAGTGGGTAGAGTGTGGGTTGGGATGGAGCAGGGATCGAGAACGGCAATGAATTACGTGACAACATCTTCCGCTCCATCCGAATCGTCTTTGGAAGCGTCAGTTGATAAGCGGGGGAGATCAAGAATGTGGAGAGAGAGAGGAAGTCTGAACGATCCTTCTCTCGCCAGTGTTTTGTTCCATTCATCTGTGTCGGCACAGAAATACAAATCATTCCCAGCCAAACAGTTCTTCGCAGCATCATCTGTCATCGGTCTCACAACTCGTGCCGTGTTGTTGAAGAAGATGCAGCTCAACCACGAAATCTTCGATGTCCCGCCAGCACTGCACGAAAACAGAACTGCCCCTCCATTCCCTGCCGTGTTCCAATTCAACAGAAGGTTCCACTGGCTGAGACTGCCCAGCATTCCGTCACAATCAAGAGCCCCACTGCAGCTGCTGAGTCCATCCGAGTTCCCATCCTCAAACCCCACATTCGACAGCATCCATCCATCTGGAAGATGCATGAAGTGCGGTGTGACGATCGAAGATGAAGAATCTGATTTCGAAGAGCTCGTTCTGATCACTTCCAAATGTGAAGGGGTGATGCAGGAGAGCGAGCCAACGCAATAACTTGAAAAGAACGAATCGAATCTGGAGTGTCTGAGACAGAACGAGAACGCCGAGTTTCCCACAAATCGAATCGCCCCGCCTTGTGACAGACCAGCCGCAGTCGCAGAGCATTCGATCAACGAACAGGCGAGAACGGTCAACGATCCCACTTCATTCCACCAGAGCGCACCTCCGTGTTCGGACGTCGTGGCTGAGGTCCATCAGCAGTTGATGAAGGTGTGGGAGGCCGAGAGGGAAGTGTGGGTCATGGATGGATTGGTTGTTCGAGGTTGTGTCGACGGCGTTCGAGAAACACGAAGAGATCGTCTTGTGAGCAACGAAAAATGAGGTCATCAGACTCATTCGAGCAATAAGTCCACCGATCAGAACATCTTCGCTGTCTTTCACTGACCATCCCACAACACTCACATTCCCAACTCGATGGGAAATGTGGTGGGCAAGCGATGAGTGGGTTGTCCAGATGTTCCACATTTTCTTGTTCAGAAGCATCACATTCCACACATTTCTGCTGCAACAGAGCTGACCATCGTCAGACACTCCAAAATCCGAAAAAGAACACGAACTGAAAACGACTCACGATTCTCACGACATTGAGGTGGTCAGAGACGGAGTTGTTTGTTTGGAATTCATCAAAGCAAACAAACTGTGGTCGGATGAAGAAATCCAGAGTTGCATTCAAGAGGTGAGTCTGTGGAAGGAATCCAGATTTCACTCTCAATTACCTTCACAACGGATGAGATTCCCACTCTCACTGAACGGATTTCTGACGGGTGGAAACAGAGATGGGAGAGGGTTGTCGTTGAGTTCACAATATCAATCAGGCTTCCATCAGCCAATTCGCCTTCAACAATGCGCGATGGAGTGTCAGATAAACCGTGGATTGAAATGGTCATTGAGTGAAACAGGAGCGTTTTCGATTCATATGTCTTCAGAGGAAGGAACCACACGACTCATCCATTCAGAGTTTCTTCATTTGAAGTGGAAAAAAATGGATTCGGCCAGTGACGGAAGAACATCTGTCTGTGAACTTCCAAATATAAACCAGTCGATCAACAGCGAGATGATTATCATTGGAACTCGATTCTGGGAGTTGTTGTGACCGAATGAAACGTGGACCGTCGGAGATCACCCCATAGTTTGTGTTATATCAAACACACATCAACCATCCAGTCGTGTCAACACGTGAGAATTGGTTGTGAGAGCCGAAGAGATGATGCCGATAACAGAATAGTTTTGTGGGACGCATCCAATGATCAGCGAGAGGCGAGCAACAACAGCGCCGAACTCAAAAGTGACGAGACACCCATCGTATTAGGTTCGTTTGGTGAATGTGTCGCCAGAGAGAGTTTAATTCGATGGAGGGAAGAGTTCGATGGCTGCAGCACCCACTTTTCTTTGTCGTTTTCTTTCATCATCCCTCCACAGATGTTGGGATTGGGGACACTGAATGGATCGCACAGCATCTGCAGATGTTCGAGACATTCGATGAGAATTCACTCAATTTGAGTTCTGGTGGGAAGGGAGTGACATCGATGTGTGAATGTCGATGTGGTTCAAGATGTTCATTCCCACACCAATCCGAAGTCAAAACCCTGACCAAATATCCACACACAAGTCAAAATGGACAATCCAACTCAGAAAATGAAGATCAGGATGCGAGTCCAGCGTGGTGGAGAGTATTGGGGTCTGTCGCACATTTGCTCGAGACTCGTTTGTGATTTGTCAATCACTCATCAAATAAAAAGAGCGAGAGAGTGGTGTTGAAATCGGGATGAAATTTGGAAGAGGGGGAGATGGTTGAGTGAGGAGAGCGAATGGTTTCATGACTTTCGAGTGATCCCGAATCAGTTGAAGCGAGGTCTGCTGCATCGGTGTTCTGTGGCTCTGTCTGCACGGTACAGTGTTCGCTTCTGCTGCTTCACCTCATGTCAGCCAACAGCAATCTCGTCCTTTCCTCGAGTGCGGTTGGGGTTGGTTTTGGTGAAGAGTGAGGGGACACCCAGTCACAAGTTTCGGTGTCGTCGGCGAGAGCAACGAAAAGTGATGTCGAGTTTCGTCTTCCGCGGCGGAGACAGGCGGAGAGATGTGCGGGAGAGAAGTCGTGCACTTCCTCCTCTTCGCCTCTTCCGCTTCTCTCCTCTCTCCTCTCCTTCTTTTTCTTCTACCTTTTTCCCTCACATCCATGTCTGGTGATAGGTTCACATTTCATTCACCACCAGCATGTTTGTCTCACTTCTGTCGTTGTCATTCATTCAATATCAAACTCTGCGTTCGTGTTTTTGTTGATGGAGAGGTTGTGGAGAGAGAGTCGGGTGGTTGTGTTCACTCCAATCAAGTTTGGGTGAGAAGGTGAGAGAAGTCGTGGTCCACCATTTCTAGTTTGTTCCGACAATCACGAATCGAACGAAGCATAATACCAATCACACAAATCCCGTTTTCATAGTCCTCCAAAAACGATGATTCCGACACTGCTCGAACCACAACGTCCAAAATTCCATAATGCACCATCTCCATCACAATCCCAACACTGCCCACACACGCAAGCCTCTTCACGAACTCGAACAAGACGGACATTTCGGCTGGAATCGGAGAGCTGAATAAATGAAAGGGAGATGAAGCATACAATATCATCTTCCCCAGCACTGTCATCATTTCAGTTTCAAACACAATCGAATGAGCTTCTGAAAAGAGAAAGAACAGCCAAAAGTCAAACTTTGCTGATTCAAATCTCGTGTCAACCCTCCAATTTTGAAGATAGTGTCCCTTGTGATGTTCACTTCGTCCGGCAGAAATCTGAGCATGGTTGGAGTGAAGTGAGGGATTTCGAAAGACCGAGCGGTTGGGATGTGTTGTCTGAGTTGGGTTTGGTAGTGATCGAACGCCACACGTGTGTTCGAGTGAGCGAGAGCAGACCCGAATCCAGTTGGGATGTTCAGCCATTCCAGACACTCACAACCAGTTGAGGTAATCGATTCAGGGGAACTTCCTTCGCCGTCGAATTTCAGCTGGCGAACTGGTCGGCAGAGTTCTTTCAGACTGTGGCAGTCGCCAAAAGGGGCTGTCGTGATGAGAAGAACAGTCATCATCACTCGCAAAAGAGCGACAAGAGAGGTAGGATTCCACAAAGAAGACAGAGTGGGAAGGAAGAAGCGAACGACGAGTGGTGGTGGGAAGTGGAGAAAGAGAAGAATTGTGTCGTCGATGAGAGGAGTGAATGACATCCAAAACAAGTTTTTCAGATGGTCGCTGTCTCTCACATGTTCTGTCTCGAAAAGAGCGAGATGCATTCCTCGTCGAAAGAGCGCATGAAATCCACACAGCGAAGTGTTGAGGAGAGATGACGAAATGTCAGCATCTGGTTCACTGAGATGAAGGAAGAAGTTGAAAGGATCCATTCGGAGTGTTCGTTCGAAGATGAAGTCGAGCGGAGGCTGATGCGGCTTGTGTATGTTGAGTGAGGTGTGACTGAGGAAGACAATTTTGTTCTCGAGAGGAAGACTATTGTGTGCTTCAATTTCAGGATGGTTGGTGATGAATGTTGTGAGAGTGGGAGGAAACTCGCGATTCGACAGAAGTGAGATCAGAAGACAATACGAAATGAACCAAAGACAATCCTGAAAATCATCCTCCGGTTGTTGGATATCATCAAAAAGAGAGACAATTCGAGAGACTGCTTGTTGGTGTTGTTCGAATGCGAGGAGGATGCGAGTTGTTTCTGGTCCCCCAATCTCGTTTTTGATCGAACGACCTCGGAGGAATTGGATCAAAATGAATCAGACTTCTGATTTGATCCCACTGATCCCACGCTTTTTTTGATCCCACCTAATTTCTACCTTATCATTTCCTTTTATTTCACAATATTTCATCACATCATTATTATATTATCCATAAATCTTTGATATGAAACTTAATTGTCCATAGAGTGAAAAAATTAGGACACTTTATGTTGTGATGTCATCATCGAGGGAACTTGGACGTTCCCAGTTCGACAGAGGAGAAGAAGCGAAGCTCTAGTGGAAAAGATCCAGCCTAGCGTGAGAGGAGAATAGTGAGTTCAGCGTGAGGTGGAGAAGTTGTGGTGATCTGTGGTCGATGACTGGGAGAATTGTACTCAAGACAAACAAACGATTAAAGATCCAGATGGTATATTTGGAGATGAAGAGAAAGGCTGGACCCTATTCTTGCAATGAAGGCGGCCCGAATGTCGAGTCAAAGAACGTGGTCTGTCACTTCAGTTTTGTCGGCCAAATCCCATCTCACTTCATTCTTTCAGCTCCTTTGAGGAGTATGTTCACGACTTCTGATGAATGCAGGACCAATGCATGGTCATGTTTGAGTGGAGACGTGAATAATGTTCGCAAGAGGCTGAAGACGAAATTGCGGAAAACGAACCTTGTCGATGATGGGGTGGGAGAGGAATTAGGATAAAATGGTGGAGATGGAATCAGAGACGTATCTGATGGCGACAAAAGCTGTTGAGAGAGATAGAGTGGCTGAGTGAGAGTGATCGGCACAAAACTGACGAGACAATCGAGATCTCACGAACTCTGCAAAGACTCCAATCACAGTGGGTGAGTGAAGGACGACTTTGAGATCTCAGAGAGAGTGGTAGCGAACTTAACGACGGTTTCCAGTCCACCATCTTGTTCTGAGGGAGAGGGAGAATAATGCATTGAAAACGAGAAATAAAGAAGAGAATCAAAAATGTTTCAGTTTCAAGGAGTAAGTAAGGGATACAGTCCAAATGAGGAGAGAGATCACACCAAAACATTGATCATTGATTTCAGGCATGGCGAAGATCAGCTGGCCAATTATTTGCACGATGGTGGTCATCAGTGATTTACGAGGTCGTTGTGAGTATGTTTGTCGAGATCGGAAGTAGTTCGAGTCTGAAGTGTGTAAGAGACGTGATTGTGCGATCGTTTCGAGAAAGAGCTCTTTAAGACGATTAAAAGTTTGTCAAGCAGAAATAAACAACAGACTATCAGTTTGAAGGAAGGGGCGATGGTGAGGGATGCGATACCGGTCGTGTGCGAAATGATTGGGTAAGGTTGATGATGATCTCACGTGTATCCGAGATCTATCAAAAACATGGAGGAAAACTGAGAGGAATGAAGCAATAATAAGAAATTGAGACGAGATTTTGACTGCTTCTGAGCGGCAGAGCAAGTTCAGACCCAAAGAATATCGCATGACTCACAGATGAGTGATTCAGTGGTAGAGACATCAATAGTTGAAGAGAAGTCACTATACGCATGTTGAAAAGGGACTGGAGAGGGTGGATATGTCAATAGTGTGGACGGAGCATGAAATGTGTGAGACCTCTTCGACGATGACTGAATTGAAACTATTTGATGGATTTGGTTGAATTCATGGAAGATATCACGTGAATATGTGAAAAGTTGATAAACCAGTGAATATCTGAGGGAGAATGAGTGAGAATAATGTTCGGAAAAGTAAGTTGAGGGAGAAATGACAAATTGAAGAACAATATGTGGAATATTACCGACCGGATCTTGACAAAAATGGACACTGCGAAACAAACGGAGGTTTTCGTGCTGTTGGTAGAACGAATGAGTCACAAAAGTGAAACAGTTTGAGAGCGGATCCGATGAGCCCATTTAGGCGAAATGATCCCACCCCGAAAATGGTCCCGTGAGGTCAAATGTACTCAGCTTTACCTGTTTTGGTCGGACCAATCAGAAGTCTGAAAATGATGGAAGAGAGAAACGCGTGAAGGTCTGTTACATCAGCGTTGATCAGCCCATCCCAATCAAACTCGGTGGCAGGAAAAGGCGGCAGAGATGTTTCATCTATCTGGTCGATGATACAGTTTGATGAAATCCGAATCAGGGCCCACTGTTCTTCGTCGTGACCATCGCGAAAGGCAGAGTGGAGTCGATTCCACAGATGAGGCAGCAGGGGAATGACATTCGATGTGCCATCGAAATATTGGTAAAGTGAAAACGCAGCTTCGCGGAGAAGAGAGTCGGAGGTCCCAAGTGCAGAGACAGTTCGATCGATGAAGTTTGGGATGTCGAGAATGCATTTCTCAGCTCCGACAATCTCACACACAGATTTGCAGCGAACCAGCGAACGAGCCAGCTTCTCGTTGTCTGCCTCGTCGAAGAGGGAAGAGTCGAAGAGCTCTGAGGGATTGATGGGGTCGGGTTCGACAAGTGCGAGTCTTGGACCGTAGTTTTCTCTTCGAAACTGTTTGGTGGGAGAGGGAGGCAGAGGGGAGGTGAGGAGAGAGTGGAGGATCGTCAGAAGTCGGAGTGATTCCTGTCTGAAGTTTGGTGACGACGAGAGAGTCCGAAGAGAGGAGTCGAGGAGGGGGTTAAGTATAGGCGCAGATCCGATTTTGGCTACGCGCAGATCTAAAAAAAAGGATACACGCAGATCCAAATGGATACGCGCAGATCCAAAATTGTATTGGTTCTGTTCTAATATGTGGCTGGTTTTTGTCCCAGAAAACTTCACTATGGATTGATTTTCTCTCAAACATCTTTCAGAAGAACAAATCGTTAGAAAAAGTTGATAAATGGTGCAAGGTGATTCCTAAATAAGGAAATGTCGCATGTTGCTATTTACCGAGATGGTCCTGGATGATAGATCGAAAATTCTGGTTGTAATTCATGATTTTAGTCAAAGATAACCCCATCGTCGTGTATTCGTTTGTATTCAATCAGTTTCTAGTGTTTGTAGTCTCGGACCTTTTGGGAAGTCGTGCGACACATTCGACGGATGATGTAATACACAAAGACCACTGCAGTGAAGGCTGTTGTGATGATTGCTGAAACAAAGCCGGTCGTGTTCACTTTATCCTTGTTTGGCGCCAACATTGCGAAATCAAGTGTGGGCACGAGAACTAACCGGAATAAAATCCCGAATTCGAGCACTCGCACAAAGTTCTTCAGCATGTCCAGGGAAAGCGGGGGAGGGTCGCGGTAACAGCGGAGTATGGCCGTTTTGTCAACCCAATATTGGAGGAAGAAGAAAATGGCGAGGGTGGGGATGGTGAGCGGCATGATGCGGGAGAATATGCAGCCGATCATGAAAAGATACATCAGGGAACTCATACATTCAGCGACGGGCCATACCGATGGTGTTCGGGAGAAGTTAAGTTCGGGTTGATCTTTCTTATCTGCGGCAAACCAGGTCTGAAAATTGAGAAGGCGATCAACAGGATGCAGCAATTCAAAAACAAAATCAAGAACAGGGTCGAGAATGATGCTCATATAGATGGTGGATACGGTCTGCTCGTACCAATGGAAGGAGAGGAAGTAGGAGCCTGTAAAGTGTTGCATCCGCTTCCCATCCACATACGCTTGATTGGACATCAGGACGGTCAGGAAAATAACGACAAGAAAGTTGAGAGAGAAGGTTCCAAGGAACTGGCGGAATTACTGCCCAGAATGTGTTGCCGATTGGGAAAGGGCACCGGAAATCCGCCCACCTGACGAAACAATCATTCGGTGATGGATTTGACGATCAAGTTGACAATGGCGATGAGAGCGGTATGGAAGAAATCGCTGGAGTATTGGAGGGTTGATCTTTTGATGACAATCATGATGACAATTCCAATGATAATTGCGATCTGAAAAAGAGGTGAGAAGGAGGATAAGGATCCATACCAAAGAATATAAAGTAATGAAGAATGTTCGCACGGCTTTCGCTTTCTGAGTGATGCCGATATTCTCGAAGAGGACATCAGAAGGATCCGGGGCACGTGACACGTGAATGACGTTGCCTCCGATTGAGCTGGAGGAATCGGAGGAAAGATGAGTGATGAGAACAAAAATGTTGAATCATATCAAAAAAAGGAAGAATTACAAAACAATTGTCATAGGATAACATGCATTCAAGATAATTGACGATGTGAGGGTCATACAGTTCCTTCTTTTGTCCATTAGGGATGTCAAGGCAGTTTCGTGTGTGAATCTCTTCGTACACACTCAACACGCGATAGACAGCCCATGAATGCCGAAAGGTGACAAACGCAAAGCCAGTTGTGTCGTGTTGGACAGGGTTTGAAAACTCTGCCCTGACTTTGAGGGTACTTGAGAGTTTGTTCAGAAATTATACTGTTCGATGGAGACACCAGAGTGAGATAAGAATGAAAGAGTGCAGACAGCGTGTATTTTTGAAACAATGTTTCCTACTTTCATCTGGTGAGAGAAGGAGGCGGACGAGTTCCTCGACGCCAATGATTTTGACGGAGTGAAGATGAAGGAGCGTGAATGAGAATTATATGAGGGCGATGATGACAAAACAAAATAATAAATGGTAGTGAATGACGTTGCACACTATTCGATCGTTCTCAGTCATGTGGTACAGCTGAAAATAACTCAATGATTTGATTGTTGGGTTTTTTGCCTTTTGATCGCTCACAAAAACGTCATACACTTATCAATATCTTTTGATTGGAAGCCCACTCTTTCACGTCATAGACCAACAAATCTGAGTGGACAGGAGCGAGACACCGAAAATGATGGGCGAATAGGCTGGCGTCTTTCAGATCTTTGGGAATACTCTCCACAATAATGGAATAGTTGGATGCCGAAGCGGTAAACCCAAGTGAAGTTCCTGATTTGGACTTGATGGACCGTTTTATGCATTTCCAGTCCAAAAAGGAGGAATAAAGACATGAGACACTCGGAAATAGCGATCATAATCAGGAGGCCATATTTGACATCGGTGAGTTCAGTTTCGAAGATGGCAGGATAGAATTTGCCGTATGACAGATATTGGAAGATGAATGTGGAGTACTTGAAGGGGGGAGAGGAGGGCAAAGCCAGTAATGCTGACAAATGCCAAACTACTACACAATGCAAACAATACTGCGAGTCCTTTCTGAAAAGAGATGAAGAATAAACGGGTAACCTCGATTTGAAAGAACGATGTCGTGCCATCCGAGAAAAGGATACGAAGTGTCTTCTCTGTGATTTGCATGATTGTTTCAAATGCTTCCTGGATGATTGTTCGAATTTGAGCATCGATATTAGAACCGTTTATGTGAACATCTTTCACCTTTTGATCAACAGTGAAAAGACTATCGTAATCTGCTGCTTTCTTTGTTTCCAGTTCAGTATCAAGTTGACTAGGCGCGTGTAGTGCTCTTTGGGAAGCATCTTTGAGGCCAAACCGCATGTGAAGGGCCATTTCTCCGCTCGAAAGGAATCCGGTCATTCTGCAGTCGACGCAGACTAGAATTCCACAAACAGGACAAAAATACTTCATTGTGTGGCGGGGATGGCTCGGACAGGGTGTCTGATGTGTTCTGATGGTAGAATTCAATTGTTTGGAGCGTGAAAAGTGATCAGAATGAGTTGTGTGTCGAAAAAATGTGAATCAAACAGTAAAACGAGACCCTTCTTGTTCAGTTTTGTTGTTCCGAAATGAAAGAGTCGACAACTATTGTCAAAGTTGAACCCTCTCCTCGTGAGTTCATAGAAACTGTTGTAAGCTTCGAGTGTCTTTGTACCCACCCAAGAATCGAGGACAAGCATCGTCTGCACGGAAAGATGGAAAAAATAGTGAGAATAAAGGCAGATAATGAGAGGGCATTACAACATCAACGGAAAACCTGAATGTTGGGAGCTGTTTCATCAGAGATGTCAGGAATCACACTTGAACCTGATTCTGACACGGAAAGTAGTGATGAAGTGGATACTTTCGAGCACCCTCCAACAGCAGTATTCGACAGTCGGGAGAAAGCCGTGGAAGATACAAAGCAGTTTGGTCTGGAAAATGGATATGTTATGTCTATCGCTGGCGGATGCGTGACGAAGAAAGCCATCATGAAGTGCAAACACAGCAAATCTTATCACAAGCCCACTACAGAAGAAAAGATAATGAAGAGAAAAAGACTGAGTTCTGCAGGCACGTGCCCGTTCGGTGTTTACATCAGAAAGAATGCCGAAGGAAAGTGGATTCGATCATGGAATAAGCAGGATCATGATCACAAACGCCCAGAGACAATGGGGATATACCACGAAGCTCGGAAGTTGGAGCCGGACGTGACACGGATTATCCTCGATCAGCTGCAAAGTGGCGTCAAGATAAAGAATGTCGTGCAGTCAACCAATAGTGAACGGACGGTTCCAGTCCTTCCTCGCGACATCCTGAACATTAGAGCACACAAGCAGAAGGAAGAAATGCAAGGAAAAACACCGATGGAAGTACTTCAAGAGGTTCTGAACGAGAAGAAATGGCTTTTTCTGAGCAGCGAGATGAAGAGGGTCATCTTCGATCTCTGTTTTTGCAGATCCGAATTCTGTCCGCCTTTCAAGATGTTCCCAACTGTGATCTTTATCGACTCCACATATAAAACAAACCGTTATGGCATGCCGTTATTGCACTTGGCTGGTCGATCGTCAAATGGTGACGTGTTTTCCATAGCATTCGGGTTGATGGCCGGCGAAGCTGAGAATGATATTTCCGAAGTCCTCCAATGGTTTAGCGAGAAGATTGGATTTCATGACGTGAAAGTCTTCATATCCGACAGATCACTTGCCCAGTTAAACGCATTACAGCGCGTTGTCCCAACCGTTCCAACTGTACTTTGCAGATTCCACCTCAAAACAGCAGTGAAAGCCTTCTTTATCCCACTCCTGACGAACACCAGAACCAACGCACCAGATCCGAACAAATTAGAAGTCTTTATGGCAGAATTCAGTGCGTGCATCGATGCCCCTACTCGATCGGACTTTGTCCTAGGATATGAAACTCTAAAAAGAAAATACTGTTCAATTCCAAAAGGTTTTGATTACCTCTCAAAAACGTGGCTTCCATACGCTGATCAATTCTGCGCGTATTCCATTGATCGGTACTGTCACCTTGGAGAAAAAACGACATCGCCGCTCGAAGGTCTTCACCGAGTGCTGAAAGACTATCTTGTATCATCGACACAACAGTTATTTACGACAGTAGAGCGGATCTCTGTCTATACAGAAGCACAAATCACTTCTATCGAAACACGTCTGACCCGGGAAAAATATGGTCAGCCCCAGTATCTTCGTGATGAACATGTTCTTCGTCCTCTTCTGGGGATTGTATCGATTGATGGACTAAAAATCATCCACGATATTGTTCGTCAATGCCGGAAGGGCAGAATCAGAAAATGTGACTGTCTCTTAGCAAAAACACACAAACTCCCGTGTGAATGTCAAGTTAAACATATTCTGGATTCGAATCAACAACTACATCCAACACAAATTGGTCGCTGTTGGTTCCTGAACCCCTCTCAGATAATATCTGTACATCTTCCTCTAATCCCGACAGTCCCGCTCCTAGAGCCTCGTAGTCGTCAACAAAGGACAGCAGAGAACAAGCTGAAGGGAGGAAGTGTCAGAGCTCAAGAACCACGAGATATCCAAGTTATTCGACTGGCACAGAAAATCAAGGCTGAAAAACGTGCAAGACTGAACGCGGGGATAAAAGACCACGAAGAGGCAAGGGATCCCAAGGATGAAACGCAAAATAAAGCTCAGGACTAGGGTAAAAAGACGAGTCTCGCTGTAGATCAATGTGTTCAGTGAAGGTTAATCATTTCACTTCAATTTTGAGTTAATTTGTTGAAATGTTCAAACATCTAAAGTGAGTCATCGAATGGAGGTGTTGCTCGTGTTTAACACGACTTCAAGAAGAGAAACGACACAAAGATTCAGTTTGATGGGACGATCAACATTCTCAAATGACGATACGACAAATTCAGATTTGTGAAAAGCTTCTCAACGTAACAATGTTTTGTGATCGTCCAGAGTGGTATCAAATGATGAGGAATTGTATGACACGAAATCCTCACCAAACCATTCAGATCTGCGCGTATCCATTTGGATCTGCGTGTATCCTTTTTTTTAGATCTGCGTGTAGCCAAAATCGGATCTGCGCCTATACTTAACCTCGAGGAGGGCTTCGAGAGAGGTGTCGGGAGAAGAGTGCGATGAATACAGAGACGACGTCGAACTGTCCTCTGACCCTTCCAACGACGACGCCAGTTGCTGGAACTTCGCTTGGAGGGGGAGAAGTGTCGGTCTAAAGAAGGGCGATTTCAAGAACGATGTGTCTTTCTGAAAATGGATGAAGAAAAGATGAATCCACACCTGAACTTCCTCTCCATCTGCCACTTTCTGCAGAAGCCATCTCCACATCGAAATCCGTCCCACTTCTTCAAACAATTGTGAATTAAACTGTTTCCTCACCTCGACAATCTCAGGATCGACAAGTTGTTTGAATTGTGAGAAATTTGTTGATTGGTTTTCGGTTCTTGCGGCAGTTAGCCGAACAGCAGGATCAACACAGTATGTGTCCTCCAAACACATCACAACAGAGTAAGCAAGGTGTGTCATCCTCGTCAAATCATCGAATATGCTTGGATTTTTGATTCCATCGAGAATGAAGAAGTGTGTGATTCCATCGATCATTTCTGTGGACTTGGATTGGTCACAGGCGGGTACCAAATGGCCAGTGTGGATGAGATGATGGATGAGATGGTGTAAGAATGATGTAATCTGTTGGTGTTGGAAATTCTGATCAAAGTGTTTGGGGAGACAGTTTGACAAGGAAAGTTGACGAATCACATCAAGAAAAAGTAGTGAGAGACGAGAAAGGTTGTCGGAGAAGGAGTGTGGAGAACGAGGAGGCGATGAACAGGCAGGTGAGTGGAACATATCTGAATTCGAAGAAAGCGAAGAAGAAGAGACAAACTAATCCGAACTGTCCCAAATCCATCCCTAAAAACATCATCACAATTTAAGTCAAATGAATCATTGCACCACAAAGCTTTCGATTCAAGTCCAAGCACAGCACACACGAACCATTCCATCACATCCTGAAACAAATCAGAATTCAGATAAAATATGCATTAAAATCAAATTTTAAAAGAAAAAAAGTTCATGCAGACCTGCCATTCAATCTGTTCTCCGGATTCACATTTTGAAGCGACAAACGACGACAATGTTGTCATCGCCTCGAACTGCAGCAGAGAATCATCAGAATCTTTCGACGATGTGGGATCATGCCACACAAGCAAGGGATATCTGTGAAGATTCACAAGAACATCCTCGGAACATCCAGGAAGCTTGGCTTGCCTTTGTTTCTTCGGAGAAGAAAGCATTTAATCTTCTATTGGTTGAGTTTGAGTGAACAGTAAGAGATGTTGCGAGAGAATGGATGAATGATTGATCTGATTTGTGGTTCAGACAGAAAAGACGAACTCTCAAGTTTCAGACCTGAGTTGACACCAACAATGGGTAGATCCGTTTACAAACTCGTAAATTACATGCTTTGAACAAGAAAATTACAAGATAGCTAATATCCATGTTCAGATCTACAAACAAGGATAAAAAAGTCTGCCTATGATCGGCTTACTCGTATCGACTTGTGTTGACAACACAAAAAAAGAAAGATACTATCCTCTCCCAGTCGGAGTCGGTGTTCTGTGAAGTGCTGAGGGAGGGAATGCCAGAGTGGGAGGAGAGAGTTTGGAGGACGCCTCGCTGAGCACCAGCCAGAGAAGGAAGATGGAAGAGAAGCGGAGAGTCGAAGTGAGAAGGAATGCTGATCCAGTGAAGGGACACAACAATTTCTCCAACTCTCCTCAGGACGTTCAAATCGGCTTGTCCCTGATTCGAATCGAAAGGAGCCAACAGCTTGAAGACCATGGCCAGTGAAGAACATGTAGCGAAGGGAGCTGTCAAGACACCAAAGGAGACAAATCAAGGGAGATAGTTGAACCAAGTGATGAACGATTCCCTGACGAGGTGTGGAGAGGAGAGTGTCGAGAAGGCGAGGAGGGGAATGAAAACTGAAGAGGTGGACTAAGTCTTCGTGTGGGGTGTCCTGATCTGAGGGATCGACAGAGCATGCAAAGGAGATTTTGTAAGTCTTTTTGATCAACAGTTTTCACTTGCTAGCATATCTTCATTTATTCATTTCTGGTCTGGAGATCTAAAATGAATGCTAACACTTCAATCATCCTTCATCTGGACTTCCTTCTCTCAAACACCTCGAGTGGTGAGGGAGAGGCAGAGGGGAGTGGGAGAGTGTGGGTGGTGAGGGAGAGACAGAGGGGAGTGGGAGGGTGTGGATGGTGAGGGAGAGGCAGAGGGAGTGGGAGGGTGTGGGTGGTGAGGGAGAGGCAGAGGGAGTGGGAGAGTGTGGGTGGTGAGGGAGAGACAGAGGGAGTGGGAGAGTGTGGGTGGTGAGGGAGAGGCAGAGGGAGTGGGAGGTGTGGATGGTGAGGGAGAGGCAGAGGAGAGTGGAGGGTGTGGATGGTGAGGGAGAGGCAGAGGGGAGTGGGAGGGTGTGGGTGGTGAGGGAGAGGCAGAGGGGAGTGGGAGAGTGTGGGTGGTGAGGGAGAGACAGAGGGAGTGGAGAGTGTGGGTGGTGAGGGAGAGGCAGAGGGGAGTGGGAGGTGTGGGTGGTGAGGGAGAGGCAGAGGGGAGTGGGAGGGTGTGGGTGGTGAGGAGAGGCAGAGGAGTGGGAGGGTGTGGGTGGTGAGGGAGAGGCAGAGGGAGTGGAGGGTGTGGGTGGTGAGGAGAGGCAGAGGGAGTGGGAGGTGTGGATGGTGAGGGGAGAGGCAGAGGAGGGAGGGTGTGGGTGGTGAGGGAGAGGCAGAGGGAGTGGGAGGGTGTGGGTGGTGAGGGAGAGGCAGAGGGAGTGGGAGGTGTGGATGGTGAGGGAGAGGCAGAGAGAGGAGTGGGAGGGTGTGGATGGTGAGAGAGGCAGAGGGAGTGGGAGGGTGTGGGTGGTGAGGGGAGAGGCAGGGGAGTGGGAGGGTGTGGGTGGTGAGAGACTGAGGGAGTGGGAGGTGTGGGTGTGGAGGCAGAGGGCGAGGGTGTGGATGGTGAAGAGGCAGAGGGAGGTGGGAGGAAGGAGAGGCAGAGAGGAGTGGGAGGGTGTGGATGGTGAGGGAGAGGCAGAGAGGAGTAGGAGGGTGTGGATGGTGAGGAGAGGCAGAGAGGAGTGGGAGGGTGTGGGTGGTGAGGGAGGCAGAGGGAGTGGGAGGTGTGGGTGGTGAGGGAGAGGCAGAGGAGTGGGAGGTGTGGATGGTGAGGGAGAGAGGCAGAGGGAGTGGGAGGGTGTAGGTGGTGAGGAGAGGCAGAGGGAGTGGGAGGGTGTGGGTGGTGAGGGAGAGGCAGAGGGGAGTGGGAGGGTGTGGATGGTGAGGGAGAGGCAGAGAGGAGTGGGAGGGTGTGGATGGTGAGGGAGAGGCAGAGGGGAGTGGGAGGGTGTAGGTGTGGGTGGAAAAAATTGGATCGAAAACGGCCATGAATTGGACGACGACATCTTCCGATCCTTCCACATCGACTGCGGAAGTGTCAGCTGATGAGCAAGCGAGATCCAGAATCGTTCGGACAAAGGATGAGGTGATTCTCCGAGCCGGCAACGATCACGCACAAACAGTGTTTGTTGTCCACAAGAGTTGGATGCAGTTTGGAAGGTTTGTTGGTTCTGGTTTGCCTGTGCCTACAAACGTTCTTGTTCTGGTTCCGGAAGGTTCATGCCCTGCAGGTTGTTCCATCTGATCGAGTTGACAACAATATATTTGCCCCACGATCCGTTCTTGTCTTTTTGCAGATTTGTCTCCATCGCATCTTCGATGCCCTCCATTCTGAACTTTCGATCCACTGTCATCACCATCTGCCGCTCCTCTCCCCTTGCTCCGTTCCAGTTTCGCTGGATGTTGAACATGAAATTTACAAAATTCCAGATTGATAGTACCCGGACAAACCCGTTAGAGCGGATAAACCCGTTAACCATTCCACATGAGCATAGCAGTCCCCCCTCTTCACTAAAATTATCCTTCCACTTCCCGTTCATTACTCTTTTCATTATTTTTAAAACAGGAGTCACTGTTGAAAGAATGATTGCGAAATGGAATGAGAAAAGTGTAAGTCGAAATGTGCTCGGAACTTAGCCAATGTCTTCCCAGGCGTCCAAGGGATGGTACATTGAGATGCAACCTCTTTGTACTCAGCATCACATACAGGGTGTCGTGGCTGGTCATTCATCGATTTGAACTGACCCATTGACCTCGATCAAACAACTGAACAGGGGACAAATCATTTCAGAATTCGAACAATAACTTTCTTTCAAGCACAACATATCAGTCGTCATAATAAAAGTTTCAATGTGAAGTGGGGTATGTTGGTAACGGATTTATCCGACTTAACGGGTTTATCCGGGTACTATGAGTGATCATTTTCGATTATTTTGAGACAGCTTGGTATTATGAGAAAGATGGGCATACGAAGAACAAAATCCATTGTCGGTTGATAAGAAGGATATATTTGGAGGAGAAGGCCGAGGAGTGTCAGGAAAAGGTAGGATTGGTCACCATCGATGATCGAATGGTGGTGCACGCACAAGTCGCAAATATACTTCTCCGACGGGATTAAAACTTGCTGAAAAACCGTCTTGTGAACAGCTTGTTGTTCATTTAGATTGTAAATTTTGAGTGCTACGAGACCATACGGAGTTGTGAGCCAGAAAGAACGAGTGATGATTTTCATGAGATGGACGTGGATATCATCTGCTTCTGTGAACGAAAGCGACTCTGGATTGATAGAGATGATGAGTTGAGGGATAATAGACCCTCCACAAAACCGGTTTTATTTATTAAACCGGCTAAAATCAAAATAAGACGTTTCATCCAAAATTTCTCGATTATCTTTCAACGTCATTATTACATGAATACCTAGTGTTTAAAAACCAAAGTGACGAAAGGCATTTTCCCATTATTTGGAAACTTTCTCGTTGTTTTGTGATATTGATGATCTTCTCTCTCATCAAACTACCGTAACCATGTTTCTAAGAGTTCTGAAATTGCAATTCTTGCCTTATATTTTCAAAATTGATCTTAGAAACATGGTTACGGTAGTTTGATGAGAGAGAAGATCATCAATATCACAAAACAACGAGAAAGTTTCAAATAATGGGGAAAATGCCTGTTTTGGTTTTAAGTAATCGAGAAATTTTGGATGAAACGTCTTATTTTGATTTTAGCCGGTTTAATAAATAAAACCGGTTTTGTGGAGGGTCTATTATCCCTCAACTCATCATCTCTATCAATCCAGAGTCGCTTTCGTTCACAGAAGCAGATGATATCCACGTCCATCTCATGAAAATCATCAGGTGATTCTTCATCATCTGGAGACACTGATTCGAGGAATTTCAACGCTTTCGTTTCCAAAGATTCATCAAGTGCAGGCTGTATCTTCACAGTGGCAACAAGAGATCGGAAGACAACTGCTTGTTCGTCTATAGTTTCAAGTTCTTCTTGGCTCCAATTCAGGAACGGTGAGCAACTCACTGAAAATGGCAAATGAGGGTCGGAACAGATGGATGAAAGGAAGAAAGAGATTGAGATGAGATATTCGTCCAAAAGGAAGAAGAAAATCAACCACAAAAAACGACAGGAGGAATGAGTCAGATGATCTGAGTAAAACATCAATCATCTCTTTTCCTCCCTCTCTCACTCTCATCTCTCCGTCTTCTTTTCGATCCTTATCCTCCATTTCATCACTCGGAGACAAAACCAGCTCCTCCTTTGTCCCAACACCATCCCCACTCTTCACTCCTAACTGCCTGCCCCGTCCCATCCTCTCCTCTCCCGCTGTCCACTGCCTCACCTGCTTCGGTTTCAGCTCCAACACGAGCGGTTGTCGTCTTCTTTCACTCCCTTCAAATCCTCCTCTTCGACGGCACCGTCTCCTTCACTCTGAACTGCCCGAACCAATCCCAGGCTCCGCTCTTGCGCAGTCAATAAAGACTCCAGTGTCGGCATCTGTCCTTAGTGTCACGAAACTGCATCGACACATGGAGTGAGCGCAGGTGACGATGTGATGTGTGTCCAGCCAGGGGTTGACTATAATCAATCCGGCAAAGTATCTATAATCAATCCATTTCGATCAATCCCATCAATCCGACTTTTCTATCTCCCTTGACCAATCACACTTCGCCCATTCATTTTCATGCATGTTGCGTCTCAAAAGTGAAGAAACGAGTATTCAAATCAATTGCGTTCTCATGGTCGATCCTGAAAGAGAGAAAGTCACGAAACGGAAAAAGGATGGAACAAGTCAATGAAGTGGAAAACAGAACTAAATTTCAACAGAATCACGGATCCCGTTTCATCTTCGACCTCAAAAAGCTCCAGACAACTAATAGTCAACGTTTACAGCTAAGAGTGAGGATCGGCCAGATTGGTGGTGTTGTTTTGGAGAGGAGGGGTCTCCGCGGTATTTCGAGGTCACCTGAACTTGGCCGGATGCACATTTTGATAAATTCGAGCTCCGCAGCGCTTGAAACCTTCTGAAAGTCGTCTGCAGTGAACATGTCTGGAATGTAAAAGGGCATTGTGGTGTCCGGTGGCATTTGCAAGTATTCGCACGGAATCTTGTTTTTATTTGGAAGTGTGGAAGAGATTGGAACATACAATTCAGTTCCTGTCCCGAAATCCACAAGAATTTGCGACATCGGGTGGGGTCGCTTCACAGGGTGTCCTCCACAATACACAACCTTCGCCAGGTTCTTCTCCTTGATCTGATTGATGAAGAATGCCGATTGACCCGAGATATAGCCTGTCTGTCAACACGATCACCTTCTCCGGTTTGAAGAGTGGTGAAAAGTCAGTGTGACGATGCCCAAATGAATGGTAGTACACATTGGTGTTTTCAAGGCGATATCTGTACTGCTTGGTGAAAGGGACAGTGTATGGAGTGTTGTGGATGTTGTGGAAGGTTTTTGTGACGTTTTCCGACGTAACCATCAGCTCTAAAGTGTCTGGGTCGATGATAGACGAAGTGGTCTGGTTATAATACGCGTTGATATTGGTTGTGAATGCACTGCTTGGCAAGTCAACCAACGGTATTGGTGGGAAGGACGAAGGCCACAGTGTGAGCAGCAGCTGATATGCCAAGTTCGCATCCCCGGAAGGACATTTTCGCACGTCGATAACAAGTTTCTCCACCTTTCTCGCTCTGAAAACATCGAATGATCGAGCAATGACAGCTCCGAAACTGTGCGAATCCACGATGACTTCGCACTATCGTCAAATTAACCCCAGACTGAGTCAAGACAAAGATAATGATGAGGAGATCACGTCTCACACCTTTATTTTGCCATTTCGTTCCTTGTTCCTGAACATTCTCTCGCCCATTTCTGAAATTTCATCATGACAGAAAACACTTTTGAGAAACAGTTCTCCACATGTCAACTCGATTCTCATTCAGAAAGTTCTAATATGTCCCCTTCAGATCAAAAGATCTCATCAAAACAGCCTTTCTCGTTGTGAAACGTGTTGGATGAAAGTCGATGTCTAAATTACCTCCTTATGCCCAACAATTGATACTATGACAACACAATCCAGCATCTTTTCTATGTTTTCAATTCATCTCACACATTCTTCTGCAAAATTCGCACATCCAAACTGCCTATTCAAAATCATGCCATTTCTTCGCCAAATTCCATTCGAAGTACATAATGGAACGCGTTAATGTGCTTTCAACGAAACTTATCATTTGGAGTATTTTGTCTGAGAATGGATGGAGTCAATCTGAAGAGATACAGACGAATCACCACATATCCCTTCTTTTCTCAACTGGACGAAACTTCGTGAGTCTGCCGTTCTTTTTCAAGTTACATCCACTCAATTCATCGTTTATAGATTCTATAGTCACATCTTACCATTCTATCACTCTATTTTCATCAGCGGACAACTGTAGTTGAAATTGGTTATTATTTGAGACGACTCTGCAAGTCTTTCTGTCAGAAAACAGCACTTTATTCGATGAAGATCATTTAGACAAGCGTGTGAGACACATGAAAAGTGCTGTTTTGCCAGGAGACAAAAGGAGCGGATATCTCGATCAAACGGTTATTGATCTTTCTAGTTCATATTCGCGAATCAAAACAGGAACTCTCTCAGATATCTCCCTCTCACATAACCATCATCTCACTATCAAGAACGTATTGTCAGCTCAAAGAAAAAATGACATGTTTCACGCTCCTGGATTCGAAAACAGGAAAAAGATGACATGATAATTGATCACAAAGACAAATAACTTTTATGGTTTTCATATTATCACGAAACTCAAAAGTGCGTAGTCATCGTGGATTCGCACAACTGGACTGGTGGGTAGGCGCGAAGGAGCCGATCTTCAGATGGCCAATGTGATCAAATATGGAGCCACAAATAGGAAATTATCGTCACGGAGGAGATGGAGGACTCTTACCACATCAGTATGGAAGGCAGAGAGTTGCTCCGAACTGCAACACTAGGATGGTCTGTTTCTTCGAATCGTCACCACTCACCAGTTCTGCCTCTGATAAACGAGTAACCGCTTCTTTGTCGATCCTTTCCTGTGAATTGCGGTTGAAAAGACGTTTTGGTCCTCGCCGTGCCTGTTCTGTCCGTTTACGTCTTGTTAAGATCATAGGAATGCTGTTCTGTCATCATGGAAACATCCTACTGAAGGTATGTTGCGTTTGGGATGATGATGTTCACTGAATTGTCGATTCAGGTTTTCCAATCCTCAATGGGTCGATCAAAGCGTGATGTGTTTTAGTCGAGTATTCGTGGGTCATTTCATGTTTTTGCATTCAAAAAGTGATGAAAGAGAACTAATTAAGTGTGAATGGTGAATTGTGATGAAACCATCGAATCGATGGGATTGATCGAAACGGATTGCTTTTAGATACTTTGCCGGATTGATTATAGTCAACCCCGTCCAGCCAGAATCGCAGCCACTGCGGAGACGATACGGCAAGCCGCGAGGTCGGCTGTGCCGGTGTTATGTCTGTCTGCACGCTGACCTGTCCTCTTGCGCTGCTTCCGCTGAAGTGAGAGAACAGGAACCTCGTCCTTCCGTCGAGTGCAGTTGGGGTTGGTGTTGGTGAAGAGCGAGGGGACAGAACGGCAGCAGTCGCGGGATCGTCGGCGAGAGCAACGAAAAGCGACACCCAGCTTCGTCTACCGCGGCTGAGACAGGCGGAGAGATGTGCGGGAGAGAAGTCGTGCACTTCCTCCTCTTCGCCTCTTCTGTTTATCTCCCCTCTCCTCTCCTTCTTTCTCTTGTTCCTTCTTTCCCTCACATCCATGTTAGGTGATAGGTTCAGAATGTCCAATCTCCATCGAAAGGACATCGAAATGTGTGTCGGTTAAGTTCCCATCTCATTCACCACCAGCATGTTTGTCTCACTTCTGTCAATGTCATTCATTCAACATCAACATATGCGTCTGAGATGTACGAAGAGGTTGTGGAGAGAGAGTCGGGTGGTTGTGTTCACTCCAATCAAGTTTGGGTGAGAAGGTGAGAGAAGTCGTGGTCCACCATTTCTAGTTTGTTCCGACAATCACGAATCGAACGAAGCATAATACCAATCACACAAATCCCGTTTTCATAGTCCTCCAAAAACGATGATTCCGACACTGCTCGAACCACAACGTCCAAAATTCCATAATGCACCATCTCCATCACAATCCCAACACTGCCCACACACGCAAGCCTCTTCACGAGTTCCAAGAAGACAGACACTTCGGCTGGAATTGGCGATCTAAAGAAATGAGTGTCAGATGAAACATACAACATCATCTTCCCCAGCGCTGTCAAGATATCATATTCAAACACAAGCCTTTGGGCTTCTGAAAAGAGAAAGAACAGCCAAAAGTCAAACTTTGCGGATTCAAATCTCGAGCCAAACCTCCAAAGGTGATGATAGTGTCCCTTGAGATGTTCACTCCTTCCGGCAGAAATCCGAGGATGGCTGTGGTGAGGTGAGCGGCTTCGAGAGAATGATCGGTTGAGATGCGTTGACTGAGTTGGGTTTGGAAGTGATTGAACGCCACGGGTGTGTTCGAGTGAGCGAGAGCAGACTCGAAACCAGTTGGGAGGTTCAGCCATTCGAGATTCTCACAACGTATTGTGATACCACGATCAACTGCTTGTTCGTGATCGACATTGTTTCGGTGTCGAACTGATCGGAACAGTTCTTTCAGACTGTGACAGTCGCCAAAAGGTGCAGTGACAATGAAAAGAGTTGTCATCATCGCTCTCAAAGGTTCGACGAGAAAGGATAGACTCGTTGCAGAAGACAGAATGGGAAGGAAGAAACGGACGACGAGCGGGGGTGGGAAATAAAGAAAGAGATCAAAAGTGTCGGAGATGAGAGGAGAGGAAAACATCCAAAACGAGATGATCAGATGGTCGCCACAACCCACATGTTCTGTCTCGAAAAGAGCGAGATGCATTCCTCGTCGAAAGAGCGCATGATATCCACACAACGAAGTGTTGAGGAGAGATGACGAGATGTCTGCATCTGGTTCACTGTGATGGAGGAAAAAGTCGAGTGGGCTCATTCGGAGTGTTCGTTCGAAGAGGAAGTCGAGAGGAGGCTGGTGTGGCTTGTGTCTGTTGAGTGAGGTGTGACAGAGGAAGACAATTTTGTTTTCGAAAGGAAGAAGATTGTGGTGATCAAGTTCAGGATGTTCCGTGAGGAAACTTGTGAGAGTGGGGTGAAAGTCACGATTCGACAGAAGCGAGATCAGAAGACAATACGAAACGAGACACTGACAATACTGCGGGTCATCCTCCAGTTGTTGGATGCCATCGAATGTGGAGACGATTCGAGAGACTGCTTGTTGGTGTTGTTCGAATGCGAGGAGGATGCGAGTTGTTTCAGGTCTCCCAATCTCGTTTTTGATCGAACGATTTCGGAGCCACAGGATTAGAATGATGGAATAGCCAAACGCGTGAAGGTCGCTCAAATCAGCGTTGATCAGCCCATCCCAATCAAACTCGGTGGCAGGAAAGGGCGGTAGAGAAGTTTTATCAAACTGGTCGATCATCCACTTTGTCGAAACAAGCAAAAGGGCCCCCTGTTCTTCGTGCGTGCCATCGCGAAAGGCTGAGTGGAGTCGATTCCACAACCGTGGCAGCATGGGAACGAAACTCGATGTTGTATCGAAATATTCGACTTGCGAAAAGGCCGCCGCGCGGAGGAGAGAGTCAGCTGTCCCAAGTGCAGAGACAGTTCGATAGATGAAGTTTGGGATGTCGCGAATGCATTTCTCAGCTCCGACAATCTCACACACAGATTTGCAGCGAACCAGCGAACGAGCCAGCTTCTCGTTGTCTGCCTCGTCGAAGAGTGAAGAGTCGAAGAGCTCTGAGGGATTGATGGGGTCGGGCTGGAGTTGTGCTAGTCTTGGATCGTGGTTTTCACTTCGAAACTGTTTGGTGGGAGAGGGAGGGAGGGGGGAAGTGAGGAGAGAGTGGAGGATCGTCAGAAGTCGGAGAGATTCTTGTCTGAAGTTTGGCAAGGATGAGTGAGTCCGAAGTGATGAGTCGAGGAGTGCTTCGAGAGAGGTTTGGGGAGAAGAGTGCGATGAATACAGAGACGACGTCGAACTGTCCTCTGACCCATCCACCGACGACGCCAGTTGCTGGAACTTCGCTTGGAGCGAGAGCAGTGTCGGTCTGAAGATGGGTGATTTCAGGAACGATGTGTCTTTCTGAGAATGGATGAAGAAAAGATGAATCCACACCTGAACTTCCTCTCCATCTGCCACTTTCTGCAGAAGCCATCTCCACATCGAAATCCGTCCCACTTCTTCAAACAATTGTGAATTAAACTGTTTCCTCACCTCGACAATCTCAGGATCGACAAGTTGTTTGAATTGTGAGAAATTTGTTGATTGGTTTTCGGTTCTTGCGGCAGTTAGCCGAACAGCAGGATCAACACAGTATGTGTCCTCCAAACACATCACAACAGAGTAAGCAAGGTGTGTCATCCTCGTCAAATCATCGAATATGCTTGGATTTTTGATTCCATCGAGAATGAAGAAGTGTGTGATTCCATCGATCATTTCTGTGGACTTGGATTGGTCACAGGCGGGTACCAAATGGCCAGTGTGGATGAGATGATGGATGAGATGGTGTAAGAATGATGTAATCTGATGGTGATGGAAATTCTGATCAAAGTGTTTGGGGAGGCAGTTTGACAAGGAAAGTTGACGAATCACATCAAGAAAAAGTAGTGAGAGACGAGAAAGGTTGTCGGGGAAGGATTGTGGGGAATGAGGAGGCGATGAACAGGCAGGTGGGTGGAACATATCTGAATTCGAAGAAAGCGAAGAAGAAGAGACAAACTAATCCGAACTGTCCCAAATCCATCCCTAAAAACATCATCAAAATTTAAGTCAAATGAATCATTGCACCACAAAGCTTTCGATTCAAGTCCAAGCACAGCACACACGAACCATTCCATCACATCCTTAAATAAATCAGAAAACAGATAGAAATATCGATTAGAACGAAGAACAATGGAGAAAAAATGAATGCAGACCTGCCATTCAATCTTCTCTCCGGATTCACATTTTGAAGCTACAAACGATGACAATGTTGTCATCGTCTCGAACTGCAGCAGAGAATCATCAGAATCTTTCGACGATGTGGGATCATGCCACACAAGCAAGGGATATCTGCCAAGATTGACATGAACATCCTCAGCACATTCAGGGAGCTTGGCTATTCGATGTTTCTTTGGTGAAGACAGCATTTAAGTATCTATTGGTTGAATTTGAGTGAACACGAAGAGATGTTGTGAGAGAGTGTGCGAATGATCGATCTGACTTGTGGTTCAGACAGAAAAGACGAACTCTCAAGTTTCAGACCTGAGTTGACACCAACAATGGGTAGATCCGTTTCCACTGTCTCCCAAGCGCAAATTGAGAAAGAAACGCGCTGATTCCCTACCTAATGCAAAAACTAAATCTGTTCAATCTTCGAATTCGAATCCACATTCGGATATTTCTTCACAATTCAGTTGTTGGCTGTTGTGTTGATGAATTGTCCAGCAGAGACAGCTTTTAGTGCCACAACGCAATTCATGAATGGATGATTCCAACTGCTCGAGCCAATATGTTCGGGATCCAACTGTCTTTGAGATAACCATTCCTCGTGCTTTTCATCACTGTTGTGTTCATACTTGAACTGTTCGTGAACCTGTCAAGTACACGCTTTGCTTCATGATGTCTTCGTGATATTTGATGAAAAACAACTTCGATATGAGTCGGAAGATGTGTCTGGCCACAATCTAAGTTCGACGTCAAAATCATCTCTGTGATCTTCCTAAACCAACACTACCTCTATTTCATTGCAACAAGATGATAAAGGACCCATTAGTTGATGATTAGATCCAAGAAACAAGTTTACTGTATCGCTGTCGGAGACAGGACACATATCAAATCACGGCCTCGTTGATACTGCCTTAATATTCGAGAATTTACGACTGTTCCATCTTTCAGTTCGTATTTTGGGCCACGTTTCAGCGTTATCATGCAATTCTTCTGCCTCCTGTCAGTATTTCTGGCCAGGACCACTTCGCATCATCACATCGGATCCCCACAATTACTACCGTTGCAGAAACTCCTCCCGCTGCAAAGAAACACTCCAAAGGTCAGTGAACTGAACACAAAATCTAACATAGTGCTTCCTCATGGCCGATATCATGTGTCGAATTTTGAAATGACATCCACAGCCGTGAATTTGAATGGAAAGGAATCAACAATCTTTCCATCATTTGTGACAGACGATGAAGATTTCTCAGAAGATTCCGTGTCGAACGGATTTTCGGATGAAAAGGAAGACAGACGGAATGAACTTTTCCGAATCACAAATTCCACAACATGGATGTCTGAACTGACATTCGAATGTGGATCAGCTGGTTGGTCGATCGCAACGATTTGTGGATCTTGTGTTGGGATTGTTGGGAGTCGCGTGATCTCGAACTTGGAACGTGCGCCTTTTGTGATTGTTGGAGGAGATTGGGGGAAAAGCAGTTCGATCACGATTATTTCCAGCTCGCACACTTCATCGTGTTTTCCTTCACTTCCTCCTCTGACGGGCTTCGACCGATCTGATTGTTGGATGACACACAATCATGAATCATCCCAACTCCGAAGTGAAGTGTTGGTGACTGGAAGTGATGTTGAAGTTTGTGATGCTTGCCTGATTGGTGGAACTGGCCCGCTGTTTGATTTTTCTCGATTGCCACGAACAACGATGGATCACTGTTCGATCATGACAACACTCGCATCGACATCGCTTTTGAACACGACAAGCTCCTGTGGAAGGGAAAGTGTTGATTTGAAGGAAAGAGGAAGTGATTTTGGACATTCAGAGTCAGTTTCTCAAAAGATGATTGGGAGTTGTGTTTCATGCTGCACGAACCATCTTTATGGGACAGGGATTCGTGATGTGAATTTGGGAGGATCGGTTCTGTGCTCGAACACATCCTTCACACACTGCACAACAACCACAGAACATTTCAACGAACATCGCACAATTCGCACAGAAATCACAACCGCCGACACTCTCCACCTCTTCTCCCTCTGCACTTTCAAGGGATGCCCAGGCGCAAATGGCTCAGCACTGTATCTCTACCGAATCTCAGCCGATCTGGAGATTGCATCGTGCTCGTTCGAATCGTGTCAATCGAGCGGCGCTGGCGGGGCAATCTATTACCAACAGTCATCTGTGCAATCGTCGGTCGTCATCTCTTCGTCCTCCTTCGTCAAATGTTCATCCAATTCTCTGTCTGGGGGATCACTCGAACTCCAGCAGATGCAATCACTCACCATTTCTGACTGCATGTTTCTTGAATCTCGAACAACCTGGTATGGGGGAGTCATTTACGTCTTTAAATGTGCTGCTGGAGTATCCAACCCTGTGTTGTCCAACTGTCTCTTCGACGATTGTTCGGCCACATTGGCACCGGTGGGTAGAGGCGGTGCCCTTTACTGTCAAAACTGTCCGTCCATCCGACTCGATTCTCTCCGATTCAGAGAGTGTGTGGCTGGGAAAGGGGAAGGGCACGATCTGTTCTTCAGCTCGCCTTTACCCACACTCTCCCTCTCAACAGTGTCCAACTGCGATTCCACATCAACTCCAAAAGAGAATCGAATCTACCCAACATCAATTGCAGAGGATGATGTTCTGCCAACTCCGACTCATTCAACAACCATCCTGTCACTCATCAATGAACCGGACACCTCGACGACAGCAGAGATTGTTGTGACTTTGGACAAGACAGTGACAGGATCGCTTCTCGTTTTGGTTTCGAACTCGGAAGGGACAGCTCGGACAGATACAACAAAGGCACCAAACATTGGTCGAGTGTTGCTGTTCACAATCGATGAAACGAACATTGGACGATGCTCAGTGAGCACCGGAGAGACTAGTCTGCTCCAACTTCCTCTCGAAGAATACAAAGTCGTCACTTCTTCATTCTCTGGGATTTTCTTCCTTCATCCCACATTCACATCTGCAGAGTGTGTTCTGGACGACAGCTGTACTCGTGCATTGTTGAATCTGGAAGGGTTCGATGTGGATGGTGAGTCATTCGAGCTGACACTTCAGAATGGATCGGCCTTCAATGCGACATTCTCAGACAACAAAGCAACGATTGACTTGGGAGTGATTGGAGAGGGTTCGAAATGGATGGAGAATCAAGTGTTTGTGATCACGAGTGGAAAGAAGACGGACGACGACTCGATTATTGTCTCAATCCCATCTCCGCTTTATTTCACGATTCCTGAAGCAGCTCGTCTGTGCGACATTGTGGTGAGTGTACTGAATCCAGCAAAGACCGAAGTGACACTATCGTTCTCATCTCGACTTCTGAAACCCGAACATGACTACACAATCACGCTGGAATGGAAAGAAGGAAATGGGAGAGTTGTGATGGACGTGACAACAAACAGCGATGGACTGATTGCTGAACAGACAGTGACTCTTCATCCATCGAACGGAAATGAAGAAGAATTGAAGAACTCGATTGGATTTGGGGATGAATTCAAAGTGACTGATTTTTCCGCGAAAACAGGAGACGAAAGAGTATCGATTCAATTCTCTCCAATCTTCGTAACAATGCCAATCGAGCCAGTGCGAATCACTCTGGCATCGTGTACGACAAACGAGACAGACTGGACAGTTGTGTCTGTGGAAGGGTCGGGATTTGTGTTGGGTGAGTTCTACACAGTGTCTGTCTCTGGCCATCCGATTGGCTCTCTTTCACCTCCTCCATCGTCATTGCATGACACGTCGTTTGTGGTGATTGCATCGTCGTCAAACAACGCGATTTCGTCTGCTCTCCAACTGCATCCTGTCGAAGGAAGCGATCTGAAGTTTTCGTATTCGTATACGATTGTTGGGATTACAAATGGGACGGAGCCTGGAGTGGTGGACACTGTTGTGTTCGAGACTCAAGATGACATTCCGCGAAATGAAGCACTGATCACGAGAATCGAAGTTGTTCCCGCGAGTTCGCTGAACACAACGATCGTGATTGAAGTTTCTGGATCGAATCTGCCGACTGGAACAAGTGGACAGCTGACGCTGGTTGATTCATTCTTTTTCGCTGTGTCGTTCAGTTCGTCATCGTTTGGTCGAAGTACTGTGATCGCACTTGGATTGAGTGGTTCTCTCGGATTTGGGTCAGACTATGAGATCAAAACACTCGAAGACTCGATCAAGCAGACCATCCCAATCCCAGAAACGAGGATCACAACACCACCAAAACCATCAAAATTGTCGTTGTGTGTCTGTGGGAATGAAGAGAGGGCAGGAATGGACATGAATGGAGCTGATCCAGAATCGTGTTCCGCAATCAAATCAGCGTGGAACACAGCGACTTCTCTCGGAATATTGGACACCACAATGCGTGTTGTCGACTCGGCTGACCTCTCTTCTCCTCTCATCGTCACTCATCGCGTCCCATTCACTCTGATTTCGTTTCAGGCAGAACCAGCCACCCTTCGAGCCAGCCCATCCTCGTCCCAACAATCATCAACCCTCGTGTCAGTGGAGGAGGGAGGATTGTGCAGACTGACACTACTCTCAATCACAGCCGACTTGTCTGTCTCGACATTCAAACTTGTGTCAGTCTCGAAAGGGACGGTTGTGATTCGAAGCTGTTCGATTGAAGGAACACGACAAAGCGAGATGAACAGCGAGGATGGATCGATTTGTGGATGGTCGAGAGGATTGATTGAACTGATCGAGACAGACACGGAGCTGAATGGCGTGACGATGAAAGAGATTGTGGTGGGAGGGATCTGGATGCAAGGAGGGAAGCTGACCATCACAAAAAGCGAATTCTCTCAAAACGGACCATCCATTGCCGACTTCCCCTCTGCTCGACAGGTGTTCCCTCCGCTCACACCATAACCAAACCAGGGCCATCAACTGTTGAGTCTAACAACGGGGAAGTGGAAGAATGGGTGGCCCGATCAAACTACACAAACAAACTACTAAGAGTTTTACAGCAAGTTTACCGAGACTATTTTCGTCCTTCCTCAAAAATAAGCTTCTAGTTCCTGTATTTTCAACGAATGCGTGGTTGAATCCATCGTTTTGATTCACCAATTGTCCCGATGACAGCCGACAAGAAACGAGTCCTCCAGGAGAAAGACAAAACTAACTTTGTCAGCACTCAAGACAGTGCTAGTGACAAGAATCAAAATTGTAGAATTCATCACGGAAGTCATCAATTTGAGCCTCGACAAAAACACCAGTGACCATTCTTCAGAAGTCACTGGATCGATCATGTTATACAACAGGCTTCAAGTGCACTCAAGATAGTGCCAACAACATCTCAACAAGTACTACTGTTTTTGGGACGAAAGGAACAACGCATCACAACCACGAACAAATGATTCAACGAAGATGGACGAAAATACTACTCGGAGCAACAAAAGATGAAGAACAAATCAATGACGATTCAATACATTAGTTCAATCATGTTCATATGACAACAACGACGGGGTAAATGAATACAGACTCGTCCGGATGCGATCAACAACAACAGCGTCAACCTCAGATTGTACAAGGAATTTGAAGGAAAACATATCTACAGCAGCAAACAGACCGCAGCGAGTGTATATGACGAGGGGATCGACTGATATCAGATTCCAGACGACGCATCCGCCGACGCGAAGCAATGTGTCTTCCAGACACAGTTGACTTAGGGTGAAGTCACCTCCATCCAGTAAAGTGGAGTACGTCACAAATATCCCGATTCGGCAGGGTTCAGTCACCACATGATGACGTCCTTTCGATCCATCCAATTTGGGTTGAAGAACCTTACAGGATTCCGGAAACGTGCAGCAGCATCCTTCTTTCGAACAAGAGCAATTGATATACAGTTAACAACGCACAGACGTGATAGTTTCTCTACGACACGACAACACAAGTGTTTGCCAGTCAGATCCAGAAAGCTTAAGATCACATCAATACTCTCCTCGAAAAGCTGCAATCATCTCGAACAGGTTATCATATATCAAGATATTGTACAGAAATCGTCCAAACGGCGATGAAGTCAGGCGAACACCCTGGGAGCTCCATTTCCGAGTTACCTCGATTAACTCGCAATTCCCCACACTTTCACAGCATCATTTCTCAATACAAGCATCGTTGGTGTCGGAATATCCCAGTGCCCGATCGAAGAGTGGGCTCATCAAGAAACTGTCAAGGGACAAAACTACCGCCTCATGAAATGGATAGTGTTCGTTCCAATACCAAAATGTCATGTCAGAATTCGTTGTAATGACTAAAAATGACGGAACACTGTCAATCATTCCATACCCGTTCCACAATTCGCGTCTTCCAAACATCCAACGAAACAATCAATAAACTCGAATGGTTGCACATTATTCGAACAAATATTTGGTGCGATACGTCGAAAAGTTCAGTCTCGACGGAAGGGTCCATTTGAAGTGCACAGATCACTCAGTTCAGTCTCACCACATTCTCATACGCTGTACTTCAGCCTTCTTGCCAGATCAAGAACGTACTGAGTTTGACCCATGAATTATCGCAGTTTTCGAGAGCATATCTTGTTGTTCAAGCGTTATCACTTGTGAACTCTTGTTCCCAATACGAATAGAAAATGTGGAGATTGTTGACATCCTCCTTGGCCACAACAAGGCCTTCGATCTCCGAAAGAATCTCACAATGACGGTCTCAAGCCACCCGTAGTGCAATTGGACGGATCATTCAGCAGGTGAGATCTGGGTTTGGGCGCATTGTCGAAGAACCGAGGCAAAACGCTCGTAACTCTGAATTGTTAAGACGATGTCCTGAGTGGAAAAGATGTGTAGATCGCTCACGGCTGGGAGATTAACACCTCAAGTTCAGAAATCGTCGACGACGATCATTTGTCGTCTCTGGCATCGGAATGGGCAAGTGTCAAGATATGGTTTCTCTGAGCCACTACACCATCAAAGGAATTGGCACAAGACATTCACCAATGAATAGCATGAAACAATGAGCACGAAAGTGATGGACATCCACATCACAGTTGGAAACGGCAGAGATGGATATATTGGAGTTGCCTGATTGCCTTTCACGGCGACTTGCGCTTCCGACAGCTGCGCAAATCACCTCTCAACCATGCTCAATGATGGGAGGAGGACCAGACCAAGAGCAGAACGATTGTGAGAGTCAGCCACAACCACATCAATACGACGAGTGGAAGCACCCTATTCAGATTCAAAAGTTCAGCTTCGACTCCTCCAGATACGGGGGAGTTGACCAAGTATGATTGTTGCCACCCCAACAACGGACTCAACGGATACGTTTGGATCACTCAATCTCCAATTCAGTAGCGTCAAAGTCGAGATCAAATCAAATGATGAGAAGTAGTCGTCCACCAAGTAACAGTTAGTGGGCAGCAATCTCATTGGTGATGTGTCTGAGCTGAACACATTCTTTCCCTTCATGGTTGCTCCTTCCGCTTTCGTTAGCTGAATCGAGTATGAAGAGGAACAAGGCTTCGCGCACACCTAATTCAACCACAGACATGAGGCATGAACAGCTGCTGACTCCACTGCTGATGAATAAGATTCCGTCGCCTCAGGCGGATGATGGACAGTCTCAGAATTGACCAAGCAACTGTGCCATCTCTCGTCCTCTACAATTACGCACCTGAAATGGAGAAGAACACTCCACACCAACGACAGACGGTGATTGATCATAAGTCACATCGATTGAAAGAATACAAAAGCAAGGCGTCGTCTAACTTCGAGGCAGTCATCGACTATTCAATCAGCTAGACACTTCTCAACTGTACGCAACGGCTCAATTTCAAAACCAGGCGTGGTGGGAGGAGAGAAAGAAGATCATTCTTCGTGAAGCATGAAGAAGAGGTGAATATCATCGCATTCAGGATGAATATTAGGCACAATATGTTCATTTGTATCCCACACGAATGGCTTAACTCAGACGACAACCCGGTAGTCGTGAAGCGTTCGAATCAAGAGATCGTTGCAACGAGTCCATCGCGATCCCATCGATTGTTCGTTCGACAATCAAATGTTCATCAAGACGAGAAGGAGATGGAAGAGGCATCAATGCTGAAATGATCATCGTACAGTCGGGCGGTGATGCATCTCATGTGTTCATCAGAAAGTGTTTAAAGCAGAGGTTGCGGTGGATGGACAGGTGAGGAAAGAAGGAAAGACATTCACCTCGGTGATGGATGAAGTTGGAACCAAGTCCGAAAGAGATGACCAGATTCGCTTCAAGATAAGCGGCAGAGTGTTCACCAGATTCGCTTCAAGATAAGCGGCAGAGTGTTCACCAGATTCGCTTCAAGATAAGCGGCAGAGTGTTCACCAGATTCGCTTCAAGATAAGCGGCAGAGTGTTCACCAGATTCGCTTCAAGATAAGCGGCAGAGTGTTCACCAGATTCGCCTTCTGTTTAAGAATGGCTGGAGTGCGTCACACGGAGGGTGGACGTCGAACAGAGGGATAAGAAAGGGCATCCAGTTGTGCCAAGCGAGGCATCAGGGTATTCACCCTGTTCGCCTCCTCATCAGCGGGGGGTTTGAGTTTGTGACAAGAGGAACAAGGTAGGGGATGGAAGACAGGAAGCAACAAATTGTTGCTGTTCGCTTCAAGATGAGCGGAACAACAGTCTCCCTAAAACTACAACAGCTGGTGACAGCCCCTTCGGGGGCACGGCCATATTGACTAAAGGACAGATCAAGGACCTCTCTTTTCTTTTCTCATTCTTCGAATCCTGTTTTAGCAGATCTCCTTTCAATACTCAACAGTTGATGGCCCTGGTTTGGTTATGGTGTGAGCGGAGGGAACACCTTTTAACCAAACCAGTGCCCATCAACATGGGCATCTGCCACACAACTGTTGAGGGACAAGCCTCGAGGACATCTCGGCTTGTGCTGCGGTAGAGGCAGCCCGCTCTTCCGTCAGCGGAATCGAGCTTGCGCAGTAGAGGCGCATTTATTTGAAACCCTTTGGTGTTTTCATTTCAATCGTTCTTTTGAACCTCTCCTATTTTCTCCAGTTTTTCTTCCCCGGTGGGGCTTTTCTGGAGCAGTGGGGAAAGATACCCACATTTTTTTGACCCATCAACGGCCCCCACTTGGGCAGAACTGACACTGTGGCCCTTGAGCCCCTTGTCGGGAATCTTTAGCTTGTTTTAACAGGACAGACAAAATGGTTTATTCGTTTGTTTGTTCGGGTGGATCGGGCCACCCATTCTTCCACTTCCCCGTTGTTAGACTCAACAGTTGATGGGCACTGGTTTGGTTAAAAGAACATCCACTGCGAGGGAGAGGGAAGAATTGTGATGGACAGCCTGGCGAAGGGTGATGGGACAAAGAATTCCCCCTCTGCTTGGTTGGATGTGTCGGAATGCTCAGTCGAAGGAGATGACGACATTGCTCGTTCTCCGCTCTTCGTGCCAACACTGAACTCGGCGGAATCGACAGTTGAGACAGACAAGAGTGGGGGACAGACAGTGAAAGTGGTTGGGAAGACACTGATGCCGTGTGGACTGTTGTTGGAAGTGTTTGAGTGGGACTCGTCGAAGAGTGTGGAAGGGAAAAGCGAGCTTGTTGATCTGTCAATATCAACAGCGACCCATTGGAACGAAACCGAAATCATGATTCCATTCGCTGCGGCAGATGTTGCAGAACTGAACAGAAAGTTGGCCTGTTAAGCTGTGTCCAGTCGAGGTGGGATTGTCCAGTCCAATGTCCAGTCTCCTATTTGGGCGATGAGAGATCTGACCCATGATATTGGTTATTTGGCTCCGAACATATTTTCTCCGCAGGGATTGTTAAATGAACGATTTGTCGTTGTGTACATGAAATGCACCCCAAATAAAACCAATTGAAAGAAAAAGATATTTCAGTTTACAACTTTGCGAGGATCTGTACTGTTGATGTGAGATCTCGTATTCTTGCTGATATCTTGTTAGTTGGGCCGATATGTTCCTTTCCTCCCATGAATATAAAAACGCCGCTGCAGTTTATTCATTCTTATCTTTGTTGTGAACGACGTGCTGGGCAGCCACAATCGTAACATGTGCAATGAGGAGTGATGCAGATAACCAACACGGGGAAAGAACTGGAATGAGAGAGAAGAAAATGAATGAGGCATGCGGAATGACAAACAAGAGAAATGTGGACATCCGGAGGTGTCAACAACAATCTCGTTCAAAAAGACATACTGACCCGACCATCAACCACAGAGGTGAAGAGAATCATCATCGACACTGAGTTTCCCGAAGTTAGAAGAGTTGTGCCGCAGTAACCCAACTCCTTGGAGAAATAGTTCGATGAGTCACAGACAGCCTTTTTTGATTCCGCCAAGACAGTTACGCGGTACTTCTCTGATGAATTGGTTCGAGCACACACAGCGTTGATACTTGTGGAGATGAGGGCTTGGGTGTGGTTGAGAGTGGACCTAAACATGATACCAAGAATCATCACAATTGCTGTGAATATCCGTCAAGGTATCCAGAATACAAATTCTTGCATTTGACTGCAATTCTTTGGAAATATGCGGATGATTCCAAACAGGAGCAGAGGCGTGTCCAGAACACAATCAATGGTGATCGAGCAGGTCAGCGCTCACCAATGCGTTTGGACAAATATATCTGGAAGATGAGGAAAAACATGAAAGAGAACATACTGTAGAGGATGAATCTGTGCATACGAGCAGTAGAGATTCATATTCCAATGAAAAAGAACTCATTCCCCCACATTGTGAGGAGTCATCATGCAATGAATCTCAGTTGCTATGAGAAGAGAAGAATTGAAAGAATGAGCAGAAGAAGCAAACAAACATTGATTAAGACAACAGGGAAGATATAAATGATCACACAGATCATCCCAACGATTGACATAGCCGCAGAAGCGACCTGAATACAGAGAATATCGGATTCCACATCATAAATTGAAGAAACTCAAGTAAGTTGATCTCACCAGTGAAAAAGTCACGTATCATCGAGGCAGAACTTTGAGGAAAGGATGCGAAACGAAGGCTGGAACAGAAAGGAATAAAAGAAGAATTTAGAATGAGAAATTCACACATTTGAGTTCAAGCATAGAGATTCGATGGTGATATCAATCGTGGGGTGAGAGATGTTGTGTCTGGGGAAGAATGAATGAATTCTAGATCTGTTGACTTTGCGTCGCGATTTATGACCCCACGGTATTTCAAAACCGAGACGAAGTCGCCTAGTATTCAAAAAAAGTGAGAGAGACATGTGAACATCAAACCGTAATTGAGATGAGGATGTAACTCAATCCCTTAATAGGTGTCGATTGGACAGTCCAGGACTGGACAGTCCATTGGACTGTCCAATTTTGCCGACTCGTCAAAACCTCAATAAACGGGATGCACTAATTGTGTAGACTTCAGAAAAAAAATTTCAGCGAAATGTCCAGTCACGTCCAATGACGTCCAATGGTGGGTGGATCAAGTCGAGATTCACACTTGGCTAAATATGATCAAATTATCTCCATTTCGCTATTTCTTAAGTGATTATTGTCATTTCTTTGTGAAAATGATTGAATGAGTGAATTGAGGATGAGAGAAGCAAGTCTAAAAATGAATGTCCAATAGAGGTCGATTGTCCAGTCCAACATTGGCAACGTCCAATCCAATTAACATGCCAATCCCAAGAAAGTATCCCCTCGCCAATAGGCACACCTACATCCTTTTCTAATCATGACGACCTTCAATCAAGATCATGAGAAGAAAGAATAACCATCAAGCCGTCCCCCACAATATCACTGCCTTTGACATTTTCATACACTCATTGACATCCTCCTCAATTCTTTTTTCAATATTAATCTGTTAACTCAAAACAGTTTGCGATCAACCCTAACATCGGTTTAAATTGCACATTGCGTGTGATCGTGTTCACACTGATGATTTTTCACACTTACTTCTTCTCTTTACGCAAGATTTATTTTGTCCTAAATCGTTTCCCCAGAACCACAACCATTGGTTATTTCAGAAAAAATGTATATACACACAATGAATGGAAATGCCCGACAATACTCACTCTGGGAAGAAAGTTTGCATTTGGGCCGGATTGTAGGAACAGTTCATGGGACAGAGACACCAGGAGACGGGTATCTCATATATGAACGTTTCGGGTATTGTTCAATGTTACTGTTCTGTGGGATCTTCAGAATCGGAAGCCGACTTTTCGGGACAATCGGATCTCTCAGATTCTGGGTGGGGACCCTCGCCCGTTTGTCTCCAGCGGCGACGGTGAGAAGCGGTTGGGCTCGGATGCATCGCTGGAACACGGGGCATGTTCAGGAGCGACAGAGAAGGAATCCGGAGTGAGGTGTGGTCTTCTCCGTCCTCGTTCAGAGCGATGAAAGGCGAGTGGCTTCCTGCTGTTGGTGGAGGAATGGTGAACAGACGAGGGCGTGGCATTTCGTTGATGCTTGATTGAGAAATCTGGGCGGATCCGAACGGGGTGAACCCAGTGTTGGAGAGTGTGGGACGCACTGGTGTTGAGACTGAACTGCCGAAAGACGCTGTTGGAACATCTTGTTGCTGGGCACCCAGAAACCCATCGGCAAACATGTGCGGGCTGTCCAGAGACGAGAAGTGTGGGATTCCGAGCATCGATGGCGATCCAGTCAGGGTGAGATCTCCAAGGAGGGAGTGCTGAGCGGTGTCAGGCGTGGTGATAGACAGCTCGTCGGGCATTTGTGAGTCGAATGTCGGCGTCATGAACGAACGTGGAGTGTCGATAAAACCCGAAGAGAAGCTGTTGCGAAGGTGGGACGGCGGAGTCGACTGGAATGGCTGGAGATGTTGCCGAACTGAACAGAAAGATGGAATGGCGAGGTCGTCTTGTGTTTGGAAATGGATTGCGAACATCGAATTGGATGGTTGTGTCTGGATTGAGTTCGGGAAACAAATCGCTTGGAGGAGTGGGGTCGAAATGGTGGATTTCTGTGATCATTTCTCTGTCGTGTGCGCTTCTTGTTTCAGTGATGATCGTTGTGTGTGTCTGTTTACGTCGAAAGCGACACTCAGCTCGGAATGAGCTTTTGAAGAACGAAGAAATGTCCGGAGCAGAAGTTTATGACGATGAGAAGATGGAAGTTCACGATTCGATCACAGACCAATCGAACAGTGCGATCACTTCCCTTCCATCCGCCAAAGAGAAACAAGGAGCCTCGTTTGGGGAGACACGATTTGGGAGTGAAGAAGTGATTCCTCCAGCACAAACGTATGTGGAAGTGATTGTGTGCAACGAGAGCCTGGAGCGTTCAGTGGCAGTGGAGACCGACACGCTGTTCAACGCTCTTCACAATCCTCACTCAACTCGATTTGTGGAGAAGCGAAAAGTTGGGTGATTCTAAATGAAAAGTTACAAAAGACTATGGTGCGTCTCAAAAAAAAAATTTTTGTAGAATTAGCTGTCAGAGGTTTTCAGGACAGAAAAGTGCTAAATTTTGGAGATTTTGTTTTGATCGCGTTCGAGAGAGCCCTATTCTGATTGGGGCTTTTTTTCACATTTATTTCCCCGAAACGTGCCAGAAAATCAACCGATGGTGTAAAACGATATAAAAGAACGGAAATGTGAGAAAAAAGCGAATCAAAAGCACGAATCATTCAAAAAGTCTTGAAAAACATGGATTGACTTCCTCGCGTCAGAGAGGCAATATCTTCATAAAGGAATCCGAAAACGTCCATATGGTATTTTTGAGGCGAATTTGTGAATGGATATCATTTTTTGAGGGTTACAATAGAAGAGGGAGGAAGATCGGAATTCACAAGTCAACTGTTTGAGGGGAAGAACGGGATCACCAGATCTGAATGAGAAAGTTGAAGGAAAAGAGTTGGAAAACCTCAAAATTGCAATCAATCAATGAGATGTCAAGTTTCGTTGTTGGATCGAAGATGATGGAAACAAAGACTTGGAAAGCGAAGATGAGAATATATATCCTGTTCAAGCGATGGTTTTCCGCTTCAAAGTTTGTGTTAAAACGAGATACTTGAACATGTTTGGAGGTATAGACAAGTCTGGGTGAAAAATGTCGACTGAATGCAGAACTCAGATACAAAAGAATGTATGAAGAGTCAGAAGGACAAAAAACACCTTCATCATGTCGAGGGGAGGAGAATATGAGCGCTCTGAAAATTGCAGAGAGTTTCTGCACGTCTGGCAGAAGAAAATACGCGGGTAACAATTCATTTAGAATCACCCAGTTGGTTCGGCGATTGCACGTGGTCTTGTGAGTCTGGCTGAGATGAAAGTGATTGCTGATATTTTGACTCGATTGTCAACGCACTGGGTTCTGTTCGACACGAATGATCGCGTGAGTCTGAAGACGCGAGAGACACAGAATGTTTTGGGAGAGAGTGGAATTGGGGAAGGAGGCATGAAGATATCGGAAGCTGGACAGCGATGGATGGCGCCAGAAGTGTTGCAGGAGAATTGGAAACAAACGAAGGAGAATGCTGACCACGGGGCAGTTTTTAGTCTTGGCCTGGTCTTGTGGGAAATTGAGACTGGTGTTGTGCCGTTCGGGGAAGTTGATGGAGCGACCGCTCAGCGTCGACTGGCATCTGACGAGAAGCCTCTGATGGAGAAAGTGAGTGAGTCGATGGAGGCGATTATCCTTCCATGCCTCTCGCTTGATCCATCACAACGCCCCGCTCTGAAAACAGTTCTATCGCAACTGGACGAACTGAACAGCGTTCCTCAACCATCAAACGAGAATGAAGGAAATGCGATGCCAACGGTCTGATTCCACTTCAATCAACAGATTTCGTAACGAAGCAGACAACACACTTCTTCATTGATCAACATCTTCTTTTCCGAATCATTCTTTTGATCTTCATTCAGATATATATCCACACACACATCTGACACTCATTTTCTTTGTATTCCATCAACATTATGTTTCATGTCACAACTTCTCAACTCCTTCAATTAGTTCCCACACGTCACAGTCATCTTCGTTCACACCATCACTCACTCAATCATCACACAGCTCACACCCCAGTTCCTCTCTTCTCATCTCAGCCATTGTTTTGAAACATCGTTCACTTATAGTGCCTCCACAAACCCGTCAAAAATATATAAACCCGTTTTTATTCACCTAGACCCAGAATTCGAACTATAGTGGAAAAAAGTCATCTTACAGCGGAAGATGCAAAACTGCAAGTCTAACGGAAGAATAATTATCTTGAATCTGATTCATTATCCACTTTGGATTCATCTGTAGTTTTCCTAAAATAGACGCAGAGTAACAATCGTGGCGAAGTGTCGAGAAAAACAAACAACATGGGATGATCGTCTTCTCTTTCTCCATCCATCGAGCCCATCCGACTGTCATTATCACCGCATGCATCATTTGTCCTTTCGTACTTCAAAATGCGTTTCTGATCACATCTAAAAAGTATTTCAACTTGATACGACAGATGAAACTTTTCTGCACATCAACGGTGTATATTGTATTTTTATTCAGCTTTCTTTTGTACAGTCTCTAAATCTTCCGACATTTTTGGCAACACTCTCCCAAAATACAAGTATAGCAGTCAATCTTCAGTGAAAACGACTCTTTTCGAAACCATTTGTCAAATTGCACTTCGATGAAACCATGCAAATATCCACAAATATACTGTGTGTCCTCCATTTTACTCAACTATTTCAGACTGTATGATGATATCTCGCCGTTCTCTTGCACTGCTTTCTCTCATTCCGTCCACTTTCGCTGAAATTGTGTATTCACAGACAAAGATCAAGATGTATTCTGTTGAATGCAGAAATTCGGTCGGATACGAAAATTTGGAGGATCACCGCCTGCGAAATGGAAGTGATTTCTGTGAGTCTTTGAAAGCAATGAATGTCTCCTTCCTTTCATCCATTATTCTTCCAACTCTGATTTCTGACCCAACCAGACCTTTTCTGAGATGTCTCAGTCGGAAAATGCTCAAACTCCATTGTTCAAGCAAGATGTGCAACTCGAGCAAGAATGCAACAATCTCTCACTCTTAAACTTGAAGGAAGAAGAAAAACATGACGAGATTTGTGATTAAGATACCGATTCACATTTGTCGGTTTCTGATTTTCAATCAATTCGAAAGAGCCGGGCCGCTGTGGATTGTCACAATTCACTTTTCACTCTTTTCTCCGTTCATCGTTCCATTTTAATAATGATTCCACATTTCTCTGTTTTGTCTCCAAATTTGTTCGTGAAATTCCAATTAGGCAAGTGAACCTTGTCTTAATAATTGAGATCCGATCAATCCCCCAAGTGGACCAATGTCTCACAAACAAACCAATAAGGCCGTTTTGGTTGTGAGCGTCTAAAAGAACACTAGCATACTCCCCAAAGAAGAGAATAAACCATGTTTGAACTTCAGTGCCATCTCATCTCGTCCTTGCAGTTTTACATTTTCCGCTGTATATATTCCTAGAAATGCATTGGTGATGGTATTGAGAGAGAAATTGCACTTGATATTGATTGATGAAATGAGAATGGATCTAAAGAATGGGTAGTGAGGATGTAAGATGGCTGAAGAGCGCGTGTCCACAGGGGATGACCGTGTCTCAGTCTCGATCTGTTGTCAGAACGAGAAGAAGACACAGAAGGACATGACGACGAGATCCTGAAGAGGCAGAGAGAGACAATGAAGAGAGAGGAGTGAAGAAAGATGGCAGAAGAGCAATAACGATGAGAAGAGGAGAAGAAACACAAACCACATTCTCGATGAAGTATTCCTTCATTTTGAACGTTTCGAAGCATTCGCTGATCCTTCACATCTAGTCGAGAACGCTCTTCTGCCCATCCGTGTTCTCGTTGGCGGCGGTGAGTGAAGCGACGGTGCCGACTTGGCTGGAAATGTATTTGTTGAACTTGCGAGCCTGCTCGACCACTCTCCGCTCCATCTCCTTCTGCTGCTTCTCCACGTCGTGTTCTGTCACCGGCTGCATGTTCCGCTTCGATCGTTGTTTGCGAGGGGTCATGCTGGGCACGTGCTTGGCGGGCGAGAGAGGTGCGAGTGACAGCTTCTTTCCCCTCTTCGTTTTGGCTGGCTAAGCAAGAGTGGGAACTTGGAGTGGCTGGATTGTCGTTTGGGACTGCAGATCGCTTCGGGTCCGCCGCAACTGTGTCTTGTTCACTTCCTCACCCTTCTCCAGCGCGTAGGAGTACTCTCTCACCTTTCTCATGTCACTCTCAGTGAAGTGCATCATATACGATCCGATCTTGTCGCCGATGTCGTCCAAGTAGTGCGGTTGGTGTGAAGTGACGCTGGCAGGCTTGAATTTCTCGATTGAGGAGAGTTGTGCAGCTGACTCGCTCACTCCAATACATTCTGTCTGCTTGTCGGTCGTGATGAGCCAGTCTTTGGAGAGAAGGTGCTCCAGTTCTGCGTTTTGGGCAAGGAGGGAAGAGACCTCGAAGGAGAGGGTGTCGATGCTGAAGGGAAGAAAGGAAAACAGAAAGGAGAATGATTGAGGAGAGAAGGGCATGAAAGAACGAAGAGCAAAGACGATGAATGAGATGAGATGCACACCGCTGGTTGGATTCGTCGAGTGACTGGTTTGTTGCGGTCAGGTTGGCTTTGAGTGTGTCTCGCTCAGTCGTGAGCTGATCAATGTTCGTGTTGAGTGTCTCGATGGAATGGCTCTTCTCTTTGTTCATCCCAATCCACTCATCCACCTCCCTCTTCGTCTCCTCCAACCGCGTGTTGTTCTCCCGCTCCATCTCCATCTTCTGCCTCGTCTACTCCAAACTCTTTTCCGGCGTGTTTTTGTCTGTGGCCAGCGAAGCTGCCTCGAACTTGGAACTCTGACATTGTTTCGGTCAGTCGAGCGTTCTCCTCTTTGAGACGAGTCAGTTCGGAGTGTTCCTCAGCCGAGACTGAACCTATTGTTCGTAGTTCTTTTCATACTTCGCCTTGTCAGCCGAGCGCTGTCGTTCTACTTCGACGAGTGTTGCTTTCAAAGAATCGATTATTCGCAACAGATCTGCATTCGATGCAGAAGATGCGGATGTGTCGACGAGTTGTTCTAATTCCTGTTTCAGAGATGAGTCGACACTGCCATCCTTCTGCTTGACCACTCCAATCTGCTGTTCGGCATCACTGTCCAATTCATTTGGAGAGACGGTGCTCTTCGGCTGTTGTTGGTGCTCATGTGAACTGCCTCGTTGCGACATGTGCATCTGAAGACGTTGTTGGCGGGGTGTGTCGTGTCAGATCAGCCGGACGAGTTGTGTTTTCCTGTTTGGGTTTTGGGTCCAGTTCAATCAAGTCGCTGTTGTCAGAATCATCCTTCTTGTCCTCTTCCTTCCGCTCTGGCTCGTCCTGCTTCCCGCGAGGAGCAATTGGTGGGTGGGTGGAGCAGGGTGAGGGGAAGCATAGCTCGCTTTGGGATCGGAGGGAGAGTTGCAACTGTTGCTCTTGTCGACTCGCTGGTCATCTGAAAAACACCCTGAGGTGGATGAAATGGGGTGATATCTTTGGTGACCTCGCTTTCTGGTGGGCCTGAGGCTGGATCACAAGGGTTCTGATGAGATGGATTCCTGGACCTGCCGGCGGGCGAGCTCGGTGGTGAGAGACCCTGCAAGAGAAGGAGTGCCGCGACGACTTGTGTGAAGGTGCGTATGAGCGTCTTCTCCGAGAACTCCTTCGCGACGTCGATTGCGTGCCTCACTGACTGGCTGTCTGGGAGGTGGCCATGAAGTCGTACTCGGCGGCGTTGGAGATCATCTCGAGCGCGTTGTCCATGTCGCTGTACCTCATCAGTCCCGCGCATCACCAGTCGCACAAGGCCAGATGACGCCCCCACGGGCAAAGGTGGGCTGGCCAGAGTTCTTTGTATAGGATTCATTGACTCGGCAACATGTGTTAAATCATGTAAAAGAGTGTCCAACATGATCTGAATGGTGATAAAGCAAATTTACAACACGAATTGGTTGTGTCACGGTTCGTGTGATATTCTCTTCATTCATGGACAAACATCGAACAATGGATGACTTTTAATCGTCTTGTGATGTTTGTTCCTCCAAATTCTCAATTAGATCTCCGGAGAACGAATTGATCATTGACTTTTGTGTTGGTGGTTGATGAGCTTGTCGATAGATGTGGTAATCTTCTGAAAAAATAGTGGTGGTGATGGAGAAGAGGTGGTAGACGGGAAATTAGACATCGACGATCTTATATTCTGAGAGAGAGGGGGAGTTGAAATTAGATACCCATTCTTTGAAATTGAGTTCGACACAATTTAAATCAGATGCAGATAACCTAGATATTGCAACTCGTTTCTAATTCACCTAACTTTGACTCACTGCTGAGATATTAGGATTATTAAGTTCTTTTCGAATAAAAACGGGTTTATATTTAAAAACGGGTTTGTGGAGGGTCTATTATCCAAACGACACCGATCATCATTCTTTTTGATTCAAGTGGGAGATGGTCATTCTTTGTTTGGAACTGTTGTTTAGTTTGTTCGTTTTCGATGAGCGAGATTGTTCATCTCTTTCGTGTTGCTGTGTTCTTCATCCTGGCTGCTGGCTTTGGATGGTTCTGATGTTTCCGTTGAACAGAGTCGACTTTCCTCGACTCTTCCACATCAGCAACCTCTCCGTCTCTCTGGACCCTCACTTCAATCCCAGAATCATCGTTTTGTCTTCTTTTTTCTGATGGAGCCGGATTCGTGATGTTGCATGAGAATGAATCCGAAAACAATGACAAAAGCGAGAGTTGGGGGCGAATGATTGATTCTGTGACTCCTCACAGGGTTTCCAACAAAGTCAAGAGAATCGTCGAATAGTTGTCTTTCATCGAAAGTGATTACAGAAACGGTGGATGATGGTGAGAATGATATTTTCCTCGTGAAATGAGATTAAAACGGTTTCGTTTAACAGAGAGAACGATGAGAAAGTCGGACAGGGCAATTCTCTTTCAGGACGTGTATTGTTCCCCTTCAGTGACATCAGATCCGCCAACCATTGAAGCCGGTGTTGATGATGCATTGCTTGGCTTGCCGGGGGATTGAATTGTTCGGGCGAGATAGATCAGGACCGAACAGATTCTTCTCAATCAGATCCTCAAGTCCTTCTTCGTTCTGTCCCTTCATCCTCTCTCGAAGTGTTAGGGCTGTCCGTTTCGATGACGAAGGCTTGCGTGTGTAGTAGAATCTTCGCTCGTAATCGAGCAACTTTGAATTAGGATTTTCATGGCCGAACAGAGAGAGCAGCCAGACTTGATGTTCATTCTTTTCAGCCAAATCACAAAGTCTCATTGCCGCAACATGAAATCCACATTTTGCGAGTGTTTCCGTCAGAACTGGACAGAGCCATTCCGCTTTTCCGACCGCTTCGAACAACACCTTCTGAAACAAAATTGAAGAAAAGACAGAGCGAGACAACGACAGAGGAGCAAACAGAAACGCCAGATACGGTTGGGATGGGACCAATACCTTCTCAACGAGAAGACGTGCTCTGCGTTTGTTTCCCCTCAGCTTATCGCTGTGGTATGCGGGAACTGAAGACGGGATGCAGTTCAGACAAGCACTCAGAACTGTCAGGAAGCATTGAGTGTTGTCGTCTCTGAGAGGGGAATCATTGTTTGCTTGGGTTCGGGTTTCCATCAAAACTTGAGCCATGTTTGAGACAAAGCCAGCTTCTGTGAGAGACATCACAATTTCAGAAAAGTGTTTTGAAGATTCCAGGACAGCTTCAACCATCAATTGCACGTCATAACAGATCTCTCTGTTGGTGGTGATGAAAAGTGTGGGAATGGTCTGTGCAAAACAACTCGCAAAATTGCGGTGTGAGCGAATCCAATCCTGAAGCAGATAATCTTTCCGAACCCCAAGAGAAATCATTCGATTCATCTGTTCAGAGAGCGAGAGCGAGGAGGCAGTCGCAATTGTGGAGAGGAAGAGACGGATGATAGAGGTGACTGGAGGTGGAGGTGATGGTGTTGCCGAAAGATACGAGGAGAGAGAAGACATGCCTGATTGTGTGTCTTCCATCGACATATGCGAGAACAGATTCATCGTGAGGAACACTGGAGCTGCTGCTCTGTCGTCTCCACACACAAGGCCAATCGCCTCCTGACGCACTTCCTCCCACACTCCCTCGAAGAACGGAAGTGTGTCTGGGTGATTGAGGTCTGGACATGAAAGCAATTCGAAATGATGAACAATCCAATTGTTCGTTCTGGCACAGTGGACGAGAGATTGGCGAAGCGGGACAAGAACATTGTTCACGTGCTTCTTTTGAATGTGTTGGAATTCTTGGATTTTGGAGTTGGAGTGGAGTGTGAATCTCCACGGAGCGATTGCTTCCAAAATCAATTGGACAACGTCAGCGAAAAAAACGTGAATGCTGTGAATTGTATCATCAGACCAATCAGATTGGAGTTTCTGAAGAGCTTCGGCGAGAGTTGTGAAGAATTCGCTGTTGACGACTGACTTCACATTTCCTCTTTTTCTGAATATGCAAAACGTCCAGAAAGCTATCCTTTCCTCCCGCAGACCGAATTGAGAACATGTCAAAGAGAGAAGCATCAGTGTGGCAACGCTCATGGCGAAGGGAGGGCAGGACGAGAGTGATGAGACAAAAGCTGAACTGAAAGCATCCTTTCCCTTTTTTGATTTGACGAAGATCATGTTGTCGAAGGACGTCAGGAAGAGGGTGACAGAGACAGCGTCCGCGTCGGAGAGACGAGGCGTCGAAGCGAGGAAGGCACTCGCCGAGTCCAGAAGGGTGATCATTTCATGCGGGGTCATGTTGTTGCGGAGAGGAGTGGACATGAAGGGTGGAAGAACGGCATCGTCCACCAACCCCTCCTTCCTCCTCTCTTCCCACACCTCCTTCATCAATCCGGTCAAGAATGCACTGAAATCGTTCCAGCTTTGTCGCAGATTGGCGCATTGACGCAAAACATGAAGGAAGGCGAAATCTTGGTAATAGGGCGGTATTTGGTCCTTCTTACGACTGTTTTCGAACAGACGAGACCACCAAATGTTGTAATTCCTATTATTTGAAGTTGGTGTTGGAGATTTGAGATGGCGAATGAGGAGAGGACGGATGGGGACAAGCAGGTGATCGTGGATTTGTGAGGCGAGCTCTTCAGATGATGTGGCAACTGTTGAGGGTGGAAATTGTTTCAATGTGTCGATTAATTGTGCCAGAAAGGCAAAAAGAGCGTTGTGGAGAGGATCGGAGAGAGGAAGCATGAGGAGCGATTCTCCCCCCATCGCAGAGAGAAGGGAGGGAATAAACCCTGACAGCAATGCAATCGCAATGTCCTTGCGTGAGGAACCCGGAATATCATCCCGAAAAACGTCAAGGACAGCGGCAGAGAGGCGAGTGTTTTGGGCGGATAAAAGAAGATGTAAAGTCCAGGCCTCAAAACGGGGTATATCGGCAACCTGATCCAAACTGGGAAATATGAAGGTTGAGTCGGCTCGTGAGCGATTGGATTTGAAAATCCTGAGTTGGAGTTTCTTCAGGATTTCGATGACTCGATTGAAGACATGAGGTGCGATATGCTTTGTATCTTGCGTGTATGTCGCGAGTGACCTGAGGAAGTTGCGAATTTCTTCATCAGATGTACGCGATTCTTCGATATCGATGGCGAGGAAGGTTGGATATTCCAGCGATTCAGGCTCCTCAACCGAGTCCGATGAGACTGTCTTATCTTCGTGAATTTGTTCCAAATTACATTCTAATGATTGGAGGGGATTTGTGATCAATCTGGCGTTCATATGTCTCGAGATGGAGTGTGAACCTGGATAAGAAGAAGAAGAAGAGGAGAATGATCACAATCGAGAAGTAAAGATGATATCCAGAAATAACAGATGCAATAATAACAAGATGGACAAGTCAGAAAAGAGATATTTGGATTGTTTGAACGATATAGATCGTTTTACTGAAATGAATCCAAAATCCATGAAACAGGTGTTTTCAGGAACATACTTGTCAGAGGAGACTGTAGTAGATACGGATATAACGGTGAATGCGAAGAGGGGGTGAATTGAAGGTGAGAGTGTCGAGGAGTGATGATCGAACCCATTGAGTGTCGAATCAACATCAACACTTTGAATGAGAAACAGGTCTTATTTCAGAGTTTTGTTTCCTTCTTGTTCGTTGTCTGTCTGTTTCTGTTGTGTTTGTTCGATTTGTTTGTTTTTTTGGTTCACCAAACAAGCGAGTTACCGTCGTCGCTGGATCACTCTTCAGTGATCTTCGATTTATGGCCTTGTCTCTCCGAGATGAAGAAATATTGAGTATTCGTCCAGTGAAATGTGTGCAAAATCAAGTAATAACTTTGATAGTCCTTTATAACTCGTCTCATTGAACCTGTTGTGATCCTTCCCTTTTGTTACTCCTTTGATTGTGTGTATCAAGCAGATAGGGGATCATGCAGCCTGAAAGAAGCAGGAATGTACCAACTGTGAATGATATCCGACCACAACTAGAGGCCATATTCGACCTACGCCAGGAGTTTGCGACGGCTCTGGCGGCAATCAACTCCGGCGACACGACAGCGATCAGCCGGTATGGTGACTTCATAGTCCCCCACGCGCACAATATGCCCTGGGACCCTTCTTCCACATCGCTCGCCCTCATGGCCGTCCAGATTGATGCGATCGTTGGTGCGGACTCCTCCGAGTGGTTCAAACTCGCCCCGGAGGAGGGAACATGGAAGACAGCAAGCCAAACGCTCGCCGAGGCTGACTCACAGCAAATGTTTGTTCGATCAGTCTCACCACAGCCAGAATATGACGGTCGCGTAACTCCGGGACCATTCAGGAATTTATCGCACCACACGAAAATTAAGTGGGCGGAACAATTGGAAATTCCAGAGAAAGCTTCGGCGGCGGAAGTGGAGGCAGAAGATGATGAAGATTATGATACTATCACATCCAAGCTGGAGCAGATGATCGAGATCCTCCCGGCGTTCCAATGGGAGGAGGAGGACGAAGAAGAATTAAAGATGAGAATGGCAAACATTGGAGACGCGGTGCAAATGTACCCGGATGCGATAGCGGACAAGATGAAATCGAAATACTCTCCGATCAACACAACTCTCAGGAAGATGGAGCAGGAGGCTTTCCACCTGACTAAACTTGGAATTGGATCCGTAGTACAATGTAGGACAGCTTCAGAGCGACTCCGAGCTCTGGAACTCATGACTCTTAAATCAGGTGAACTGGTGAGGCGGGCAAACGATGCTCGCCTCTCGCACGTCCTAGGACTTCGTGTCGACCCCATCGAAGAAGCTGGACGTCAGGCGTCAATGGCGAGGCAGAGGTCGCGCATCGAGCAGTTGGAGGAGAAGACAAAGAAGGAAAGAGAAATGAAGCGAGGGGATTTCCGAGGAAGGTCGCAGTTTTTTCGCCAAGGCCCCACCTTGGGGCAGTTCTCAACAAATCGATCGTGGACAACACAGAGACAGAGTCCACAACAAACTTCAACTCCACAAACTCACAGGAAACGATCAGCACAATCACCCCCCTTATTCGCAAAGGAATCAAGACACCACGACGAAAAGAAGACGATATTAGGTTCTCAAAGCACTCCAGCAACGGGTCAGGACACACGCTGCTCAGGAAGGACGTTTGGAGGCATAGGGGGAAGCTAAGACATCATTGGAGGGAGTGGAACAAATATGGCTTGGGGGAGATGGTGCATCACGGCGTCGAGCTCGAATGGATGGAGTCTGGACCGCCGACAAGCGCGGGTACTCCATTCGAGATAAAATTGGGGAAAGAGGAGACGGAAGGATTACGAGAGGTCCTGAAGGAGGAGCTACTGGAGGGAGTGATAAAGGAAGTGTCGCGAGAAAGTGTCCGGATGTGGGAGTCCCACCTTCGTTCTCAAGAAGAAGGATGGGACATGGAGGCGAATTCTGGATTGTCGACAGCTGAACAACAGAATAGTTCACGAACATTTCAAAATGGAAGGAGTTTCGACGGCAGCCGCACTAATGATCGAGGGAGGTTGGTTGACCTCCGTCGACTTGACCCACGCGTACCTTCACGTCCCTCTCAACGAGGACCAAATTCCCTATTTCGGGTTCAGCGCAGAAGGCAAATACTATGCTCAGACAACCCTCTGTTTCGGCCTGACATCTGCTCCAAGAATCTTCACAAAGCTAATCAGACCAGTCATTGCCTCCTTTCGACCTCATTTCCGTCTAATGGCTTACTTGGACGACTTTCTGGTTTCAGGATCAACACAGCAAGAGACAGAGGTCAACACACGAAAACTTATCACAGAACTCGAAAGACTGGGTTTTACCATCAACCGGAAGAAGTCAGTGGTGATCCCATCACACAGAATTCAATATCTGGGATTCATGTGGGACACAGAGAAGATGACTGTGGAAGTGGAGGAAAAGAAGAGAAGGAATCTGAGGGACCAGATCAGACACAGAATCAGGCGGCAGGAGGAAGGACGGTTATCAAGGGCAAGGTCCGTCGCATCACTCATCGGGAAAGTCCAAGCGATGTCTTTTGCAAACACTCTCGCATTCTTCAACAGTCGACACCTTGTCGCATGGAAAGAGGAGATCGTCTGCCGCGAAGGGTTCGAAGGAATGTCACAGATGTCGGAAAGCGGGATGCAGGAGATGCGGTGGTGGTTGGACCGACTCAAGAGACCGATTCAACGGTCCATCAGGAGCTTCAGACCATCAGTGACGATGACAACCGATGCCAGCGAATGGGGCATCGGTGTGGTCTGGAAGCGGGAGGGAGAAGAGGACTGGTGGCAGGAAAAACTGACCGACGGCGTAGCTCTCACAAGCAACCGTCGAGAAACACTGGCGGTTTTAAGGGGATTCTCAGAGGGAATGAGAAGAGGGATCATAAAAGCAGGGGAGGATGTATTAGTTATGTCGGACAACACATCGGTTGTATCGAACATAAACAGGAAGAGTTCGTGCTTGACACTGCTGGATGTATTCAAGACTCTATTCAGGGAGGCAGAAGCTGCGGAATGTCGGCTCTGGGCCGAGCACATCGCCGGGGAGGCAAACTCGACGGCGGACAGATTGTCGCGGATGCGCGACGCATCAGACTACCGACTGGATCCACAAGTGCTTCTGTCTTTGACAAGAGAATGGGGCGTCTCACCGTCAATCGACGCCTTCGCAACGGCTCACAACACACAAACACCCAGGTTTTGGAGCCTCATGAAGGAGACGGGCTCGGAGGGTACAAACGCCCTATTACAGGATTGGTCAAGGGAAGAATGCATCTATGCATTCCCACCAATCCCTCTAATTCCAAGAATGATCGACAAGATCAAGATGGAACAACCGACGATCATTGCGATCGTTCCAGACTGGACAACGCTCCCCAACCTGAGCGATCTAATCTCAATGGCCACGAAGACACAATGGCTTGGCAGAACAGCAGAGATAACAACAGAGGGTCCCGGACTGAGAGCATCGGCCAGCAGCAGACCGCCAGGATCCCTTCGCGCATTCTTCGTGGAGAAATCTGGGAAGGGCTGGCAGAGGAACTAAAACTGGACTCTCGAACAATGATCTGGATCCTTGTGGGAATGAGCGAGTCAACTCGCAGACAGTATGCAAAGTCGATCCGTCGATGGATCGAGGAGGCGGATCACGATGGAAGAGATTGAGGGATACTAATCCTTCCGAGGTAGCCAATTTCCTGTCGAGGACGATGCCGCCTGGCGGATTAAAGCGCCCCCATTCTCTGAGCGGAGCGCCGTCTCATTTCTTTCCCAGCTCCTGGGACTTGGACAGGTAGGCGCATCAGCTCTGGTGAGCGCAACTATGAAGGGAATGAGAAAAGTTAATCCTCAAACGGCAAAAATATGCGGAGACATGGGACGCGGACCTGATGGAAGCAGAGTTGAGGAAGATGTGGGAAAGGAAACAGGAGTTGGATGAAGAGGAACTTAGATCTGCGATCGCGATAACTCTCACACTGAATCACTCTCTACGATTCACAGAGATAGCTCGAATTTGTCGTGAGTCTGTTTCCTTCCAAAATGGAACGACAGTACTAACCACAACTCTCAAATCAGGTGTCGAACCGGAAACCATCACACTCGATGAACGACACCTCCCACTAGAATTGAAAACGGAGAGTTGGATCAAGCAACTCGATTGTCTGAAGCAGGGACTTCAATGGACAGGGCAGCTGTTGGGATCAGAGACCAACCAGCGGAAGCCAGGAGATATTGCCAAGTTGGTCGGCAAAGTTATGCAGAGGGCCGGCGTGGATACGAACAAATTTAAACCGTATTCACTCAAACACTCAGGACTTTCGAAGAAAGTTGAACGTGGAGAGAAACTGAATGACATTGCTAGAGGTGCCAGGTTGAGCGTAAAGTCAGGAATTCTTGAGAAACACTACCTTAAGCCAAGGACGACTCCCAACGCACTCAATATTTCTTCATCTCGGAGAGACAAGGCCATAAATCGAAGATCACTGAAGAGTGATCACGATTATGGCTTGGAAAGAAGAGATGAAGAAATATTAGACCCACCACCCACCTCTAGCGCAAGAAACAACAAAAAACGAAACAAGGGAAAACGGACTTCATCTCTTCTTTCCTCTCCCAACGAGTAACAAAAGGGAAGGATCACAACAGGTTCAATGAGACGAGTTATAAAGGACTATCAAAGTTATTACTTGATTTTGCACACATTTCACTGGACGAATACTCAATATTTCTTCATCTCTTCTTTCCAAGCCATAATCGTGATCCGTCACACCACGTCACACATCATACATTTGGGAGAAGGTCTCTCACTCAAAGTTGAAAGAAGAAAAGAGACGGAGATGGTTAGGAGGACAGAGAGCAGTTAGATGAATTCCATGGTTCTTGTTCTAAAGATCCATCCCTTCACTTTTTATTCAAGCCTAGGTCAACCATTGTGTTCAGGGGTTTTCAGATGTCTAATCCCAAGGAACTCTCTCAGCAAACTGCTCAACAGATTCTTCCACAGAGAGGATACCAAAATCCACTCTTTTTAGGTTTGATCATCTTTTCGTCAAGATTTGCCAGGCCAAGGACGATTTGGAACGTATCTTTCTGATTTCTCGTGATTGTTGAATAGAGTATATCGTGTGGAAAAAGATACCAAGTTTTTTGCAGCAAAGGTTGTTCTGACAGATCGTGTATCTCCTGGAGAATTGCGGGCGGGGACTTTTCTCTTGCAGAAGGGTCTCAAAAGTCAATATCTTGTAAATCTCCGAGAATATATCCAAATTCCCCCTTATTCGATTTTCGTGATGGATTATGCCAATCTTCTGGTGTGGACATCTTCATCATTCGCATTGTTCGTAGGACTTGAGTGAATCGCATACAAGAACTCCGCACATGCCTCCAAGCACAGTTCTTATGATCGCCTATCAAATCCGTGTGTTATTACTATTTTTAATTCGTTCAGTTGGAGGATTGAGTGTGATGCATGAATCTGGACTCATTCACCGGTCTATTTCACTTCCCTCACGTTTTCAGAAATCTTCAACCTGAAAATATCCTTTTCCATTACGATCACGACCTCGATAAGGTTTTTGTGAAAATCTCCGGCTTTGGAAAAGCAACCGACTTCCAATCTAGGAATGATGAACCACTCAGCGATTACCAGCACTTTGACTTTACCGGACAATTTTCAGGGTATTGTTTTCTCTCAGTTATTCCGTTTAGAACACCAATTTACATCGTTTCACCCATTTTTCACTCTATCATCTAGGCCCCTGAAATTATGCTATATGGAGGAGATTACGAAAACAAAGTCGACTGCTGGGCGGTTGGGATCATGATCTACAAGTTTCTTTATGGCAAGTATTTCATTCTCACTTCATCATCATCATCATCATCATCGTCTTCATCATCATCAGACATCCTTTCAACATCTCGAATTATCCCAGCATGGCGAGGTCAGCATCCTTCTCCTTCACAGTTCCAGGTCCATCGAGCAGGGTGTTCAGTTTCCTGAAAACCCTTTCCACCCAAACAATCCCGAATGGGCTTTGGTGAACCCGCTGAACAATATCATCCAAGGTCTTCTACAGCCCAGCCCTCAAAATCGACTGAGTGCACGCGACGCCCTCAGCCTCGAATGTTTTCGGAATCTCTGGGATCTTCCAAATCCAAGTTTGACATGGGCTCAGTACACAACCCTGATGAAGAATCCCTACCGTCTGCCTCCTCTTTCTCACCTCTCGTTCAGTCCCAAAGCCCGCTCGACCGACCCTCCCGAATGTTGTCGCACCGGTCGCCCCGCCTCCTCCCGCACCGTCTCGTCAACGAACCCCATCTCCTCCCGCACCTTCTCAGCAGCGAACCCCATCACCAGAACCATCAGCGTCAAGATGGAAAAATCGAGTTCGTCGTTCATCTGAAGACATTCGAGGAGACTCGCCTCCAGGCGCGAAAGTGGAAAGGAAACAGGGCTCAGAAATCAGTGTTCCCGAGAATTGTTCGTTTTTTGTTCCATCTCCTCATTACTCTTCATCGTTGCTTTCCCGTCCTTCATCACAAGACACATTCATCCGAACGATCAACTCTGGGGGATTCGGGACAGTGGTTGAGATGGAGGACAAGCAGACGAAGGAACGTGTTGCAGGAAAGATGATCCAGTGCCTGACCGACAAGCAATCAGAACGGATCGCGCGAGAAGTTGGACGACTGAAGCGGTTTGCTCACGCAGGGATTGTGAGCTTGAAGAAGATGGAGGAGATGGAGAACATGCGAGTGATTGTGATGGAGTTGGGGGAGAAGTCGGTTGGAGATTTGGTGAACGAATACAAGGAACGTGGATCTGCTATTCCTCGTGAAGTCTGTTCTTTCTGTGTTCCTTTCTTCTTTTTCTTGGTGCGCTGCTGCTCTCAGATTGTCTATCGGATCATGGTTGAGATTTCGTCTGCTTTGTGTTTCATGCACAACCACAAAAAGAAACGAACATCGCATGGAGATGTGAAAATGGAGAACATTCTTCTTTTCGCGCACAATCACGCAAAACTCTGTTTGACATTCGCCTCTCATTTCCTGTTGTGTTGTTTTTCGTATTCCTCCTCGTTTTGCTCTTTCGCCATCGTCTTCTTCTTCTTCATTTTTCTTGTTCTTCTTTGGTTCAGGTGATCTCGGAGCGGCCGAATCGGAAGATGTGACAACATCGCGAACAGTGATGTCGCTACAGTATGTGTCGCCAGAACGGTTGGCTGACGAGACAGGCCGAGCGACGCCAGAATCGGATGTTTGGTCGTTGGGGATTGTTCTTCACTGGCTTCTGTTTGGAGAGCCGCTTTTCAAATCTCAAAACACGATGAAGCTGCTGCAGGAGATTGGGTCGTTCAAGGCGACAGACATTGGGAAGAGCTGCGGAGAGGACGAGCGGAATCTTCTGATGCGAATTCTGGATCCTGTTTGTCTGTTGTTCATATCTCTGTCGTTCTCTCTTTGCTTCCTGACCATCCTTCTCATTCTCTGTTCTTCCCTTTCTCTCTTCTCGCAGAATCCAGTGACTCGATTGACCTCAAAACAGCTCTCCCAGTCGACGCTGTTCAGATGTGTGATGAACACGAAAGACGCGATCTGGCGATTGTTTGATCAAAACGAGAAGGAATTCATGGAGGAGAGACGAAGACTGATTGGGACCTCGGACAACAAAAGTTAACTGTAAGCAATCCACAACACACCTTTCTCACCACACACTTTCGTTTTCATGACTTTATGAATCCCAAAACGAAAAGAGAAAAGACTGAATACGAGATGGCAAGATTGTGATTGTGGAAGAATTGAAGAAGATGAAAAGGCAAGTTAAAATGATATCTCTTCAAAGTCTTATTGTTCATTGTGGTCGGGGTTTAATTGACTCGATGTGAACAAAAGTACTTAGAGACTAATGGGATGAGGAACTTCAGGATAATCATAGAACGAGTCATTGGATGGGAGTGGCGAGCGTTGACCCGACGATTGAGTTGTGTGCGGTGGGGAGGGAGGTGTTTCAAGAGTAATGGCCGTTTGAATGTCGAGTATTTGAATCTTCATTTCGAAACCTTCAGAATTGGAAATTAACACTTTCAGTTCACGAGGTTGAGGGAATAGTCGGCAAGAATCAGCAAGTCTGGCAAGAAGAGGCCGTTCCTCTTCTGAGAACGTCAAAAGCATGTCAAATCCGTCCACTCTCAAAAAATATGCTTCAGAATCATCATCATTCGGACAAAGAATTCCTTGAGCAGTTTCAACTGTGGATCCTGTCAAATTCCCTGGAAGACTGCTCATGGAAATTTCACATTCAAAGAGGAACCGTTCGTACTCCTCACCAGACGATGTGTCAGAACATGGCAAAAACTCGTTCAGTGTGAGAAAAGGATAACCAGATTTGGGGTCATAGCCAGTAGCTGTGACAGTGAATAGAAACGATGTGTCGTGGTGCTCCAGGGCGGATCTCTGTTCCTGTGAACATGTGATGAATGCATATCTGATGAGAGTTCTATCTATGAGAGAGAACTCGGCAGTGAAATATGGGCATGTTTCTTCATCGACATCAAAAGAGTCTTGAATAACAGTGGCAATGCCATGAACCTTGGCGTTCAGATAAGTGTTCAAACGAAGGTTATTGGGGATGAAGTTTGGTGAATGCTTCCGAATTGCTCTGAAGAAAGGTTGAATAGTGAGTGTGTCAGGCAGTAAGCTTGTTTGATCTTACCCTCAACAAAATTTTATGAAAATATTGCCGATGGTCACGACCCTCGGTTTATGAAAGATAAGAGAAGAATGCTTGAAAAAGAAGACAATTTTAGGGATTCTGGATAAAGTTCAATCGCATGCTATTCATCAGAAATTGGAAAGCACAGTAGATTGAGAGACAATCAAGAGTAAATAATGGGTTCATGATCTCACCTCATTCCCTCTTCTTTGATTGTCAAAAATGTTTGGGCTGTTCATTTTGACAGTTGCATCATATGAAGCAACACCTCTGTCTGACATCATGTCTCACCATCTTAATGGCGGCGCAATGAACCACGCTCAACACGACGATGTCCTCCATCTCTCCCCAGGAGTCTTCGAACTCCTCGGTTACCAGGTGATATCCACAATGCTGAAAATGGAGGGAACCACATCAACAAACTCTCATACATACCCTGAGGGAACAGCAGAGTTGAACGAACTCGAAAACAATCGTTCGCAACATCTCAACCGTTTTACCAAAGATCACATGAACCCGTCCTATTCACTGTTCTTGTTTGATAACTCGACAGTGTCATTTACGAAGGTGATATTTGACAGTGGAAGTGAAGAAATATCTTTGGCAAAAGTGTCATCGTCCGAAGTGGTTGTGTCATCGAGCAAGATTGTATCGAATTCGAAACAGACAGCATTTGTGGTGGGAACCGGACTGAAGGGGGTTGGGAGTTCGATCAGTGTTATTGATTGTTCTCACATCTCATCCTCTTCGATGGTTCTTCTTACCCTGGTTCGGACATCCACGTATCTCCCAACACCCCCCACGCGATTCATCATCAACAGACACATCCCATTCGGACAAAACATCTCCGTTTCTCTCCGTGAGTGGAGCTGGTTTGGAGATCTCAAATGTCGAACTGATTCTGGGAACAGGCCCTCTGCTGGACTTTGGATTGCTCTCCCACGATTCAACACGATCGGATGAGATTGGTTTGGGGGAAGACCTCGACATTACTTGTTGGGAGTGTTCTTCGAAATGTGACGTCGCATGGATGCACAAGTTCAGAACTTGTTGCTGATGGCCTTTCTCAAAATTTGATTGGGACGTCAGTGACGTTGAGCACATCACATTTATATGGAACAGAGTGTCTGGACATCAACGCATTTGGGAGTTTTAGTTGTGTGAACACCTCGTTCTCGCACTGTTCATCGAACACCGAACCGACCACATTCGCTCGCAAACACTTCCAAGACGACGGTCGCTACGAAAACACAGAAGACACCACCCAAATCACCCTCACCTTCCACCTGTGCACATTCACCAACATGACATCAGACGATCATGGAGCTTGTCTCTGTGTGGATGCACCTCATGATGTGACGATGACTGAGTATTCCTTCAAAAATATCGAAGGACAAGATGGCCGAGGTGTGTCCATCGTCAGCAGAACGCCAAGTGATGGAAGCGTGACCATGTCGCTCTGCTCATTTCTGAATTGTGTCGGGTCGAATTATGGTGCTACTCTCTGGAATTGGGATTCCTCTTCCCTCTCCATCGACAGATGCTTCTTCAAGAACTTGACAACCACAATATCGTCTTCACAAGGTGGATGTGTGTATGTCTATTCAACGACAACCACGATCAGCGAGTGTTGGCTGACGGTGTGATTTCGAGACTGGTGATTGTCGTCGCAGTTCCAAACTGTTTGATGATACCCGTCTGGACTGTCTGCTCGAAATACAGACTTGTGGCGTCGTTGTCGGTGCGACAATCCGAAACACGCTCCATCAGTTCAGCTGGAGTCCCACAGCCAGAGGAGAAGTACACATCGCTTCCTTGCCATGCTGAATTGCCTCTGAACTGCACTGATGTTCGTGAAAGAGCGGAATACTGGACGTACTGTGCTCCTCCTTTGCCATTTGTCGGGTTAGCGGTCCAGTCTACGAAAGCGCACTCGCTGACGTCTGTGCAGTTCAGAGGCAATTCAGCACCAAAAGGAAGTGATGTGTGGCTTTCATTACTCTCTGGATCTTCGGATGGACTGGGGAGCTGTCTGTTGGAGTTCTGACTGGGGATGGTGGAAGCGATGAGTTGCCTGGACACCTCCCAATCGAAAATCACTCATGACAAGAAAACAGGGAATTTAGAACTGGAACTGATTGGAAGTGGCTTCCTTCCATGTGGACTTCAAGTGGAAGTGTTCACTTCGTTGGAGGATGGGAGCTCGATCGAGTCTTCCAGCTCGCCTGAACGGAAGATTGAAGAGTGAGAAGAGGAGGAGTGAAGTGTGTTCACGGAATGATGTTCTTCTTTCGTGACATCTGCTTTCTCCCTTCTTCAGACGATTCACTCATCCTTTTCATCTTTCTTTCATTGTATTGTCTCTTATTCTATCTCATTGATTGGACTTCGTTTGTAGTTTTCCTCTTTCAGGAGGTTTGAATCTTAGAGCCGAGTATTTCGGTTCATTACGCATCTTTTCTGTTTTCGCTTCATTTTTAGAGAAAACATGGGAGACATTCCAAAAAAGTACTTAAATGGGACGATCTAAGCCGACTCTTGTTTGAATGACTGAACTAACTTCTCCATCTCATCCATCCATTTGTTCTATTTCCAATGTTGGTGACAGTAGTTTCGTGGGTTATATTACCCTCTCTCAGCACATTCAAACAGAATCACTGACATCGCGTATCAAACGGTTTGAAAGAGGCGATGATGATCTTTCTTGGACGGTGTGTTGTTATCCTCTTTTTCTTACTTCATGCAGAGATTGATGGAATGGTTTGTTGAAGCGGTGATGGGAGCGGAACTGTTCCGAAAAGAACGCCCCTCTGCACCGCTTCTGACCTTCGAGCACATCCGAATTGACGCGTCTTCCACAATAATTATCGGTTTTCACCTTTTTCTCCCTTCATCTTCTGAACAGCCTTTCCATCCTCGCCTCAACAACCATCGATTTCTGGTTCTCTCTCTTCCGACATCTCGACACTCTGTCAGTTCTTTCTGCACATCCACCGAACACTCAAACAATACAACCGATTGATCCTCCCTCTTGATCCAGAACAGGACGATATTGTCTTCGCAAACATCATGGTTGCCCTCGTCGAACATTTCGTCGCTTCTGGAGACTTCATTCTCCCAAATTCATCTCCAGCTGATCATTTACAGTATTTTGCGAAACGCTATCGTGAAATTAACAGAACTAGAATTTCATCTATCAGTCTATTTCTCCTCCACAATCTCGCCGTCTTCTTCACTTGTTTTACCCTTCATCCCGATATACGGGACATTTTTTGTCCAACTGCCCACTCATTCCTGTTGGGTGATCATGTTGAACTTTCAGAACAGGTTCGGAATGCTGTGAAGAAGGTCAAAGAGACACACTCGATGGAGAAAGTTCAGAATTCGTATTTTGATTGGAAAGAATGGGTGACGATGATGGAGACAATCGAGAAAGATGTCACGCGCGAGGTGTGTTGCCATTTCTGTTCATTGTTCACTTCAGACAGATCTTTCCTTCCTCCAATCTCGCTGTCTTCGAGCCACACTCCTTTCACTCCAAACGAAACATCAACTCAGAGCCCATCCACCTCAGACCGAAGAGAAGAACCAAGCTGACTCTGATCCCTTCTGGATGCCAAGTGCCCCATCGCTCGTGTCCTCAGCCCTCCCAACACTCACGAAACTCCCATCCACTCTTCTTCCTTCACTCGATGATCAAGTCTCTTGGACACGTCGGTCCAGTCTCACATCATCCATCTCAACCCAAACATCACTCCCATCTTCTCAATGGTCTTCCAATTCCCAACTTCTCACTTCTAAACAGGCGTACTTCCATTCCGACTCCGTTGCTCGCCATTCCCACCTGATCATCCTTGCGATTCACGACATCCTCCCACGACCTCATCCCACTTCCTTCTCGTGGAACATCCGTCCTTCATTTACGCCAGAATCAGAACTGGATGCGTATGTCCAACCATCTCCTCAATTCTTCGATCAGAGTGAGAGATTTGACAACTCGCTGTTCGACGAGACAGACGATTGGAAGGTCGTTGCATCGCTTCGTCGATGTCATGCTGTTCTCGACGCAACGCAGTCCACAAAATGCATTGCGAACGTCGGCTCTTTCCGATCCTTCCTCATCTCAGGTCTCCACTCGTCAAATCCAGTCATCCAACTTGAATGCTACAATATGTTCTTCGATATCGGAACCATCCTTGGGATTGCCGATGATCCTCGCGAGCACAGATTTGAATGTCTCCGAATGGCCTTCCGTGATGGAACCGACTGGGAGAAGATGACGCTGCTGAAGTTATGGACGAGATGGTTGAACTTCCAAGCCCTGAGTGGAAATGGAGAAATGATGAACAAGAAAGATTTTGATTTCGACGGGTTTCTTGAAGCAGACATGAGCGACATTCAGCTCTTCGACAGCGCGTGTCTCTTTCTCGCAAAGTTTTTCTTGAATGGTGTTGTTTCGATGTCCCTGAAATGGGTGTTAGATCTCATTCATTCGTTTGAAAAGAAGCACCAGATGATGAACTATCTCTCTCTCGATCCAAGCTCGTTTTCAGGAAATATCCGACCAGAGTTTTCCCGCAGTCCTCTCGCTCCTTTTCTCGGCTCGCTCTTGTCTGTCCTTCGAGGCTGTGATTTCCCTCCTGTTCTGACAGAACTCCTCGCAACCGATTTGGACTCAAGTTCTTTCATGCACTCATACGGTGTCGGTCCAGTATTCTATCTCAGCTACACCTCCATCGATCCCAAACACAGACACTCCTTCTTCCCGATGGATTTGATGTTCGAGAGGGCCCTCCGCGACGACCCAAACGCTTTCTTCGAAGGATGGGTTGATCAGTCGAACTGCACTTCGAGAAAGTTTCTCTTCACGCCTTCTGTTGGACTCCACTTCCTCCTTCATCAATATCCCAAACTCACTCTCGATCAACAAGCACTTGAACATCTCATCCGCATGCTCTTCGTCGACATCTCAAATCAGGACATCACACAGGTTGAGATTCACGAACTCTTTGGTTCCTTTCCCCCTCCTCGCCTCTTCGACACTCTCCTCTCCTCTCCACACCTTGTCAGAGAATCGTTCATCGCTTGGTCCTATTGTCTCTCTTGTTTCGTCTCCTTTGGTGTCTTGACCGCTCCCTTCGGAGCGTGCTCGTCTCTCGCCAAAGTCTTCAAGCTGCTGGCTCCGTTTGATTGGAACCCGAATCAAGTCGAGCTGAACTTGCTGAGGAGAGTTGGAGAAATTGTTGTGTCTCTTCACTGGCTCAGCATTCCTTCTCATTTCGACTCTCCGCTTCTCTGCCATCTTCCTTCTCTGGCTGGTGCTCAGCGAGGTGTCCTCCAAACTCTCTCCTCCCACTCTGGCATCCCTTCTCTCGTCCAACCAAATACATTCAACTCCTTCGAGAAGAACGTAAACACAATGATGTTTGAAGAAATCTTGATCAATATCAAAATCCACCTTCTGTCTCAAAGTTTGTGCAACTTGAACCCTTACTGTATGGTCTCCTTGTTGTCATCCTTTCTCAGATTTCCGGTTTGACACGTCTGGGCCCTTTAATTTTAGCGTCCTCCTCGCATATCTCCAGTTTGTCTTCTCTCATCACTTTCATCGTGTTCTCAGTTCTCGCATTCCAGCAATCGTGTCTGCTACCGTCGAATTCTTCTGTCGATTTGTGACAATCACATCTGATCCGATTCGGTTGCTTTTGGTGAGGAACGGTCTGCTGGATCGTGTCATGTTCGCTGTGTCGAATTCATCGTTCTTGGACGACTACGAGAAAGGGGTTGCTGTGATTGGGATTCTTCTCGCTTCAATCCGACGAGACAGCACGAAACAGAGAAGGGGAATTCTTGGATTCTCTCCTTCCTTCTGACCTCTCCATCAAAATGAAGCGACAAAACTCTGATGATCACCATCACACGCAGAAGAACAGGTGAGGGATGTGAAAGTCAAAACAGAATCAGGACACAGTCTAATATTCAGATAGAATCGCCATTGAAAGTGGTGGATCATTGGATACCAGCCACCGCGCTTTGCGTTGTTTTGGTCTTTGGCCGTACGACTTTGAGCCATTCATTTTTGAGCAAAAAGAGATGTCACGAACGACAAGGAAATGATGTATCAGTTTCAATCAGTGCTTGGCCAAACGATAGTCACTTCAAAAACTTCAAGAAAGATAATGACCGAATTCTTAGTTTTGATGTTCGTTTAGCTCAGAGTGGAAGAGCATCGCACTTCAATTCTGTTCTTCCACAAAACCAGTGTTTTTGAAATTGACCGAGAAGAAGCAGAAGCACATCTGCCACTGATGGTCTTTGATCTGTTGATTTTTAATGAAATTTATTGAGGTTTGATCTTTGAGTTCGTAAAGGAAACCAGCGATTGATCAATATGTCAAAACCAGTTAAGGTCCCCGATGGATGTGTGCTCTTTGTTTGCTTGTGACAGGAATTTGATTGTGCTACTTGTTCAGACACGTTCATGAGATCGATCAGCTCGGGAGGCTTCGGAAGTGTTGTTGAATTGATGAAGAATTCATCTCAGAAACATTACGCGGGAAAGATGATTCCGTGTATGACATCAAAAGACGAGGAACGAATAGATCGTGAAGTTAATCGACTTAGAAAGTTCACTCATCCGGGAATCGTTGGACTGAAAGAAGTTTCATCGATGGACAACATAAAAGTTATTGTGATGGAACTTGGAGGACAGTCACTTGCAGATATGGTTCGGGACCACACATCTCGTGGAGTTCTTGTGGCTCGCGATGTTTGATCTTGTTTTGTTGTTTCTCATTGATTGTGGTTTATATTGTTCTTCTTTGGGTTGGATGTTGTTCATCGATTGATTATTGTTGAATTTCTGTTTCTGTTGATTCTCAGGTTGTTTATCGAGTGATGGCTGACATTTCGTCGGCGTTGAGCTTGATGCACAACGACTCAAGCGGGGCGACAGCACATGGAGATGTGAAGATGGAGAACATTCTTCTCTTCCCAGGGGGACACTTCAAACTTTGTTTGTATTTCTTTCTTTTCCCATTTTCTTCTTTTTCTTCTCTCTTCATCGTTCCTTCATCTTTTCATTTTCTTCTTTCTGTTTTCTTTCCTTCATATTATGATTATATTCTATTTTTCGTAATTATTCATTTTTTGGGAGTTCAGGTGATTTGGGGGCAGTGGAATCGGAAGATGTGAGCAGCACGCGTTCAGTGATGTCTCAACTGTATGTGTCGCCGGAACGAATGGAATCAGAAACAGGAAGGGCGACGTGCTCATCGGATGTGTGGGCGTTGGGGATTGTTCTTCACTGGCTTCTGTTTGGAGAGCCGCCTTTCAAGAGTCAGAATGCAGCTCGATTGTTTCGAGAGATTGGGTCGTTCCGAGTGTCGATGATTGGCTCGAGTTGTGGAGGAGAAGAACGAGCGCTTCTGATGCGAATGTTGGATCCTGTTTGTTTCCTCTCTTTTTTCTTCATTTTCTTCATTATTTGTGCTTTTCTTGTTTTCTGCTCAGAATCCAGAGACTCGAGTGACGAGTCGTCAATTGTGTTCGTTCGGAGTGTTTCGTTGCCTTGTGAACACTCTTTCAGCTCTTTGGAGACTGAAAGACGCCGATGACAAAGAAAACTCCGACAAACTGAAGAATGCAGCAAGATTGGAAACAGAACTGGTTTTGACGAGAGAGAGGGGCAATGAAGCACTGATCCAAGAACAAGAGAAACACATGAGGACACAACAACTTCTGCGCGAGGAAGAACAAGCACATCAAGATGAGATACTCAAAGTGCAGTTGTTAGAGAAAGAAAAAGCGACAATGCTGGTCACGCTACTCAGAGCTGGAATAGCTGTACCCATCTCCGTTATCTTCCCAGACGCATCCCCATTTGATAGTTGAGCTTTGATAATGGCGAAATATGACACTTCATTCGACAAACAAAAATTCCACCGAATAGAAAAGATCAATCACTAGTACACGTCCCTGAGGTGTCAAAACGGAATCACTCCAAAATGGCTCAGAAATGTGGAGAAGTTAAAATCGATCCAAGAATTGACACTTGCCTCAACTGCCATCAGCACACACTCAAAGACACCCACCGACACCAATCGAGAAGAACGTCGGCATTGGCTGTGACATACACCTTCGACAGAACCGTAAGAACAGCATTTCGGACCGCCGGAATCGGAGATGTGGAGGAGGAGAGAAGTCCACTGCTTGCGTGGAAGGCCAGAGTTGATAAACCATCATCGGAGCGATGGAACGCCTCCAAGTTTTGGGTTCGTTCATCACCAAAGCGAAGATCCTGAGCATGTCCAGCTTGGATTCTGTGTCAGCGTGTTTCAGAAAAATGGAACCAAAGCCACGAATGATGAACAGAAGAATGGAGCGACAGCGGGGTTCCACAGTCGCCGACGTCCTCCTCCGATCATCATATCGTATAGACAAACAAATCAAGGGCCATCACACTGTCGAAACTGCAATACCTGGAAATTCTTCGGGTTCATGCTCCTCTCCACTCTCACCCGACATCTCATCTGCCTTCTTCGTTTGTGACATCGAGCAGTGAGCCTTCGGTGTCTCCCGAGTCATTCGCGATTGTGAATCTAGCCTTAGCCATTCAGCATTGACACAATGTTCTTGGTTCCAGGACTGCTGATAGGATAGATGGGTTGGGGATGCATTTTAGTCGTCCACAAAGCCACGTATGAACGCGATGATGATATCAGATGCGACAATTGTTTGTGATCGTGCGGGGAGTTCGGTCTTTGTCGGATTGTCGGCTGTGCTTGAGTCGGACTCCTCTCGTTCTCTTCCAGTTTCTGCGTCATGTTTACCAATTCACGTCGCAGATTTACATTCTCTTTCTGGATCTGCTCCTTCTCTTTCTGGAGGCCCTGAATCATCGAAAGATGTGTTCATTTCTCCTCAAGAAGGAGTTTCCACTCATTTTCACGTCATGTGTTCGTTCTTCCTGATTCACTGAACTTCGCTTGGAGTGGGTCGTGCTCAGACTTGTAGAAAGTCCAATTTTGGGCTACTTCATCCATCCGAGTTCCCATCCTCAAACCCCACATTCGAGAGCATCCATCCATCTGGAAGATGCATGAAGTGCGTTGTGGCAATCGAATATGAAGATTCTCATTTCGTTAAGTTCGTTCTGGTCACTTCCAGATGTGAAGTGGTGATGCTGGAGAGCGAGTCAACGCAATAAGTAGAGAATCCCGAATCGAATATGGAGTATCTGAGACAGAATGAAAACGCCGAGTTTCCCAGAAATCGAATCGCCCCGCCTTGTCACAGACCAGCCACAGTCGCAGAGCATTCGATCAACGAACAGGCGAGAACGGTCAACGATCCCACTTCAAGAGAGAGAAAGAGAGAGGCTCATTGACACTTTCAACACCAGTTCCCATCATCCCTCAGTCTCGTTGAAGATCTCAGTCGTCACAACGCACCATCCAGATTCAGTCAGCAAGTTCCATCAATCACCCCTCTTCCATTCAGTTTCACTGTCGCTTCATTCTTCGCTCCATTCTACGTCACCCGTCTTTCTTCGATTCGCTTCGGTTCATCAGCAACTTCGACTCACAGCGCCTCATCCAGAAGATACTCCTTTGTTCCAATCCGTATTTCGTCCACCGTGGATGTCATTCCATATTTCTGTCTCGTTTCAATGGTATCCTCCGAATAAGCAACAACTTCGATTCTTTGTGGTATATCGCGACGAGATGGGGTGGTGAATTGACAATGATTCAGGTTCTCCATGTTTCTTTGCTTCTTGAACAATAAGCGAGAGATGAATAGAGAACGACAATATGATCAACTTAGGTTCTTGGACTCGTCGTTGTGCTTGATCTTCTGGAAGAGACAGGTGAGAAACGCAATTCAATGGGTTCAACCAATCTCGAGAGACGCTTCTCAAAAGTTTCTCCATGAGACTTCAAACAACGGTACTTGCAGTCAATTGTTCGCAGAACACGAACAAAACCTTCAAATCCGGACTTTGGGAACGTATGAGCAGAAATAAGGCGCCAGAAGTTCAACGGTCTCCAAATCCCTCCTATCCTTTGGCAGCTCCGATTGACGATCTCACGGTGTTAATGAAACCTGAAACATTCTTTTTTTAGACTGAAAATCCACATGATATCTTCATTTTCTTGATGCGAAAGCCGTCCGGAACAATCACATCCCCCTTGATCATCAAGATGTATCACTTTGGTGAAACTTCGTATCAACAATAGGGTGGATTCAAGGAGACTTTGAGAAGAGTATGGGAGCGCAGGAAAATGATGAGATGCTGTAAAATGAGAACATTCACATTCCTGACTCTCTTCCTCACGACCACCACAAATCTGCTCTCAGCCAACAATATTGACCCATCCAGACACAATTATTCAAATCACTACGATTTCGGAGAACAAATTGATGATAGGGTCGAATTAACCATCGAAGAACTTTTGATTCCGCACCAAAGCAATCAGAATGCAGGATACGTGCATTTGAGTGAGCACTCCTATTCATGTGCATCGATTTGCGTGCTCTCCCCGCTTCATGTCGTGGGAACCAAAAACAGCCGGCTTGTTTCGCGAGTTGACCGAATTGGACAAGAAATGTTCCGAGTCACGAACACAACCCTGAAGATTGAATCCACAGCAATCATACCAACCAAAGAGGCGATATCTGCGAAGAACTCGGACATCTTTCTGGACACCGTGGCACTTTGGATGGATTCACCAGAATCACTCGTCATCTCCCTCAACTCTCACATTACTCTCTCCTCAATCACCTTCAAACACCAAGCCTCACATTTAACCATTGCTAGTCTTGTTAGGAACGAGGAGAACAGTGGTACCGTGACACTGGCTTCGACTTCAATAAACGACATGATTTTGGGATCATCTGAACCTCTGGTTGCCTCCTCGTCCACTTTATCCACTCAAATTGCATGAAATGCGTTCACAAACATTTCTATGTCAACCCCTGACCAAACACAACCGCTCTCCGAAACAAGCCAAAAGACTCGCATGATTGGATGCGGAACGGACAGTGTGTGTTGTGTCCACGATGGAACGATCACACGATCGATCAACTCACGTGGATCATTTATCTTCTCGAACAACACCTTCACTCGCACCGACCGCTCAAACACCCCGACAACCTACACAGGAGAGCAGACAGCAAGACTTAAACCCATAGCAGCAGAAGTTCTGTTCGATAGATGCACCTTCAAGAACTGTTACACTTTGACAGGTGATGGAGGCGCCATCTGTTCATATCAGGTTGGACAAATAATCACTGTCGCGTTGCCCTCCTTCCTCTCCTGTCATACTGTCGAGCAAGACTATGCTGGTGGAGCTATCTTTCTCTCAAAGACGAAGACAACGATCTCTGACACAAAATTCGAATCTTGTTACGGTCTCTACGGTGGTGCATGTGCCTTCCATCCATACGGGTAAGTATAGAGACAGATCTGATTTTGTATACACACAGATCTGTCCGTCGGTATAGGCACAGATCTGAAGGATACACACAGATCTGTCTATATGTTCATAATTTTCGACTATATCACACATTTTTTCTCTGATTTATCTTCGAAACAAATTGTATGTCCCTCTACCCCCTTTAAAACCACAACTCTCGAAAAAGTTGGACCAGAAGAACTGATCAAGCCAGAATAAGTACAAAACGTATCACAGGTGTGACATGGTGAGGTGAGGGATGACAGCGATCGGATATGAGGGAGGAGTGATGTCATGGCTTTGTTGATGACGCGGTTCTGTGCAGGAAGCTGGCAGAGGGAAAGATTCAGGAAAAAGTGAAATGAAGAGGAGAACGGGATACTGGTGCGAGATTCGGGTCGTATCGCATCCAGAAGAGCATCATTCAGGTACGGTGGAACAGGAGGTGCTATTGGTGGTGAAACAGTGAGGAGCACAGGATCCTCATTTCTGTCGTGTTGGGGCGACCAAGGAGAGATCTGAAAAGGCACTGTCTGTGCGGGGAAGGTAAGATATCACAGCAGGAGCGCGAGATGGAGTGGTGGCGAAGGCGGGGATAGGAGAAGGGGCGACAGGGGTTGAGAGGGAGAAAGAGGGAGTTGCGGGGTGTCTGAGGTTGTGGAGGGTGTTGGGTGGGGCTGGATGTGTTTCGGCGAGATGCGAGTGCTCTGTGGATGGTCGGAACAGGCGATGGTTCTTCCTCAGACTGCTCGCCTTCAAAGTCGTCTTCTGCAAGGATTTCAGTTTGTTCTTCTTCTTTGTCCTCCTCATTATCCATCGCTGCTGCTTTTTGATGTGTGATTCGCTTGATTTCTGCTGTTTCCCACTCTGACCATTCCCCAGCTTGAGTCCTTCGCTCGTTCTCAGCTATGATCGGTAGTAATTCAGCTATAGGACACAAAACCCGCTAATCGACCAAATCATACCTCTTCACCTGCTGTAGCACCCCAAACAAGACACGGAGAGTGGAGTGATGTCTGAACCGCTCTCGAACTCCACAATAAGTCCGCTGATGCTCTTCGCAGGTTAATACAAAGTATGTTGTACGATTGTTGAACTCTTCCACTTGGAAGGGGAGAATGTCGATTAATCCGTTTGTTTTGATTTCCAACATTCTGAGATCTGGAAGCAGGTCAACTTTAGTGAAAATTCTCGGAGGAGTGCGATTTCTTTTTCGCAATCTGCAAAAGTTGTATTATTCCCAACTCTTGTCACCAGATCGGCGAGAGGGAGAGCAGCTTCGTCGGTGACTTCCTTTCTGGCATTTCATTCATCATGAATTCGTGTTTCCAGGACTAAGTGTTGGTCCAGTCGTAAAAACTTGAGATGGGGTGGCGAGTGGGGACGATTTGGTTGAGGAGATCCGAACCATCCGAAGAGGAAATTGTGTGGATGGAATTGTGTTTGAGTGGATTGGAAGGCAGTTCATTGACTCGACAAGGTAGTCATCCATCTCAAAGAACGGTGACAGTTCGCTTGTTGATGAATTAGTGTTTTGGGAGTGGGAGGAAAGTTGACAGTCGAGATCATGTGGGGAAGAGTTCAGATCGTCTCCATCGCTTAACATATTTCCTCCATCTTCCAACCTCGAAAGGACGAAGTCATCATCACGTCCGATGAACGCCCGCGATTGCGTCGGATGTCTTCTTTTTCTGTTAAGTTTCTTGTTTTGTTGTGATGGGAAGACGACACGCTTCAACTTTGCTTCCCTTTTTGGTTGATCCAAAGCGCCAAGTGAGAGTGTGGGACTTGATTCTTTTCTGCCAAACTGAAAAGTACCGATTAATCTTTCGTGTAATTTGGCGGGAACGGATTTTTGAGTTTTGAGTGAGGCACATATCCAAAAACAGAGGGGAGTGGACGCTCTCGAATAATTTACCGGCCTCGTCCCACTTCCTTTTTGGCATGACGGAGGGCATCACGGTAAGTTGTACCGAATGGCGTCCAGTGAAGCAGCCACCAAACTGTCATGGTGTAATATGCTGAAGATGGAGAAAGAGATGAAATAATGATTGTGAAAGGTGAGACAGACTTTATGGGAACGTTCGTTTCACGAATGGGATTCAATTGTTCGGAAATCAGTTCTACCCTACGATCGGCAGGTTAAACGAACTTAGACAACATTCCATTGTGTCACTAGATTTGCTATTGATCATTTCATATGGGACAATATTTTTGAGATCATCGATCGCAATGGAAAAAGTTCGAGCGACATTTCGATTTTCAAATATCCTTTTATCCTTCACACATTCAGATTGATTGCATTTCTAAATGGAGATTCCAGACGTTCTGACCTCCAAAGTCGTTCTGTCAATGAACGTTGTGTGATCAAACCATAATCGTGCGTTTTTGTCTATCTTCTCTGATTGAATCGTTTTTTTTCGATTTTGCTGCCTGTGAAATATATCGTTGTCACGAATGAAAGAGTTTTCAATAAATGTTGTTCATGATTGTTCATCTACTTAGTCATTTCAAATCAATCCGTTTCAATGATGCAAAAGACAACGTATTCTGGAACTATGTGCACAGTTTCAGTAAAACATGGTTCATGGAACCAATACAGTGAAATGGATTAAAGATGAATATGTGTTCTTCGACGCCTGGAGTGCTTATGTGCCCTCGCCGTTGTTTTCGGAAGCACGCATGTTGCCGGAGCAATTATCGAAAAGCTGTCGCCTCTGCGCGTCTCTTGAAACTGCATTGGACGCTGTTCTGGCCGCTCTCCGCGGTCCGTCGGTGGATGGCACAGAAAAACAGGAATTTGGGAACTTTGGATTGCCTCTGCTGTTGTCGTTTGGTCTGCTGTCCCTTCTCCACCGCCGAACGTGGTGTCGCTGTTTGACGAGCTGGTTCTGCCGTTTCTGTCCTCTTTCCGATCGATGCTGTCATTCTTCCACTCGTTGCTCGCTTTCTTCTCGCCGAACATGCCGTCGCTGGTATTCCCTGCTCTGCACTCGCTGAGCCATCTGCACGCCACTGCTAGGTGTTGTGCATGGGGTTCTGGCGACGTCCTCGGAAACGCTGTTGCAGATGAACTTTCTGCTGTTCTGGTCTGAACTGCAGACGGCACTGAGCAGTTTCGCTTCGTCGATCGAGCAAGACGCGTCGCTTCATGTTTCGCAGCCTCTTTCGGAGTTGGTGGAGGAGTGGGTTGTGGAGGAAGGCCTGCGTGCGATGTGTGCGTTGGAGCTGTTTCACTTTGTGTTGGCGTTGGACGGAGACAAACAGTCGGAGCTGTCGAAACTGCTGCACACCGACTCGATCTGCACGGAGTTCATTTTGCTGGCGAATCAGCTGGTGACTTCACTGCGCACGTTCTTCGAAGCTGACCGCTCTGTCGCCCCCACTCGCCACACCCGCCCTTCCTCGCTAACTTCCGAAGCCCCCGCACGCAGCCGCACTGCTTGTCGATTGGATTGTGACAGGCTGTTCCAGACGAATGTTGTTCTTTCGGAAGGAGGAGCTACGATTGTTCGGATTGAGTTTGGGATGCTTCTCCAAACACTCTGCTGGTTTGTTCATCTGTCGCTGGTGAAGCTGGACGCTCTGATGCAGCTGCTTCATCTGACGCTGTCGTCGTTCATCCCACACCCTCTCGCAAATCTGGTGCCCACATTCGCACCTGAGCACGAGCCTCGCCAGATCGGGCCGAAGACCCGGCACTTCCTTCTGTCGCCGTGGGTGGAGACAGGGCGGAGTGGAGAAGGGTTGGTAGGGGCTGAGGGGCGGGCGTTCCCGCTGAGTCTGAGTGTGGAAGTGTCGACGACTGCGATTGTGTTGATTCTGATTCACAAAATTCACCGAAAACCTTCGAACCAGCGATTCTGGGCACGGCTCTGCCTTTGCTGTTGTCGGTGCGTCTGTTGTCGCCGTCGATGGATGTGTGCTGGCAGATGTGGCATCGGAAGAGAGGAGGTATGCGACTTTGCGATTCTCTCGTTGTTGGACTTGACCACTTCGTAGATTATCTCCACATGCGACGGCACAGAACTAAATTGGTGGAAAGTGTGAATTGGATTGTGGTGTTGGGGGAGGTGGTGGACGATGTGGTTTGTGGGAATGAAGTTGGAGAGCGCGAACTGAACGAGCTGTCCAAATTGAAGATCCCGTCGCTGCTCAGCCCTCTCTTCCCCATCATCACATCCACCACTCGCAGCATCAGCCGCTTTGCCTGAAGTCCCTCGCTTCGTTTCTATCATCACTCGGTGCTGTTCACTGATGAGGTTCTGATGTCGCTGGCTCGGATTCTGCGCTCGCTGCTTGGGACGTTCGACGATAAGTGGAGGACAATCGAGTCGATTTTCATTTCTGTGTGGACGTTGTTGCTCATAGTGATTGGAGGAGTGAGTTCAGCAGAAAAGAAGAAACTGACGAGAATGATCGTGTCGACAGGGCTGTTGGAGATGTTTGGAGAATACATCAATCGCTTCTGGACGACACAGATTAAAGGCGAAGTCCTTCGCATTGTCCCAATACTCCAGCGTCGTGTTCTCGTCGAAATGTGAGTCTTCAAAGAAAATCAGGTCTGGCTGATTGAAGTTGTGTGTGCCGCCTCTTTCAGCGGCTGTGTTCTTCCGAAAGATGCATCGGTGGAAAGTGTGGTCGGAATAATGCGTTGAGATGCACCCTCCCTTCTTCCCTGCCTAGTTGTTCTCGAAAAGCGAGTCGAAGGCACGGAGGACGTGAAACGTTCCACTTACTAAAAACAACACCGCTCCCAGAAAATGTCTGATCGGAGAACTGGCAGTTGGAGACTTGAATGAAGGCAATTGAATCAGCTTCTTGAAGTGTCCGAGTTCGCGAGGCTCCATCCAGCGATGTGAATTCGGAGTTCGAATCATCTGTGCTCACAGAATGATGAGTGATGATCTGGTGTTCGCTGTCGGGAAGAGTGGTGGCTTTGTCACACGAGATATTGGACGAATCAATGACGAGGCGAGGATTGGGGTTCAGATTTCCTCGCAGGTCCATCAGAAAAACATGATGTTTTGTGCAGTTGATTGCGAACGTGGTGCGTGTGGTGGACCACAATCGGCGATGCCAGCTGGCCCAGTCGGAGAACAGAGTCCTAAATGACACACAGGATGTCTCCACAATCGCACATCGCGACGGCGAGGACAGTGTCGGAGAGAGGGGATGGCCAGCTTTTGCGTTCGTGCAACCAAGAGACTCCACATCGAAAATCAGAGCGTCAAGCGAAAGCGTTGAGTTCACAATATTAAAAAGGCAGTTCTGATGAGTCCTGAGCCGAGAAACTTCACTTGAGATGGGTTGCTCTCTGTTGAGTCGCACGAGTGTTGACTTCGTGATTGATGTTCTTGTTTCTCCCTTCAGTGTGAGGTCCACAGATTCAAAATGTTGGAATGCTCATCCGTTCTGCTTGTTCTCGAGTCTGATGATAGGTTGCGAATCATACCCGTGTCTCTGCCTCCTTGATTCCTGCCAGAACCCGAAGAGAAAGAAAATGACGGATAGAAGGGGAGGAAATGAACTGCCGAAGGTGTTGTGTGCAGATGGGATGCGGCGAAAGGCCCTTCTTCTGTCGATCAGCCCTCACAAAAGTGGCAATTGTTTCGATGTCGCCTGTGGAGAGGAGTGAGGCATCAAAGGGAAGAGCTGGATCGAAGTCCTTCCTCCCTTACCATCGATACTCTTCGCAACGAACGAGTCCTGCTCGTCCAGAGACTCGCTGCGGGGAGTGCGGCGAAGGAGTCGTGCTGCCAGCGGGTGGAGATGCAGACGAGCCGCGGTTGCCAGGCGTGGTCGGTGTCTGGTCAGCCCGATCGCGTGTCGACTGTTTCCAGTTTTTGACGAGTTCTTCGGTGTTGACCAGAATCTGCTCTGGTTCAGATAAGACTGCGACCGCAGCGTCGAGAGCGACAGCGCGTTCGTCAGCCTCACGAAGTGCTGAATCTGCGGCGAAATCGGCGGGTTGGCAGGAATATCGTCGTTTTCTCTTTTTTGGACTTTCGCGTGCTTGTATCGCCACCGTTTCTCTTGGAGGGGGACAACAAAGAGCGACGAAGAGATCGAGTTTTGGAGGAGGTCCGTTTGGTTCGGAAAGAAGAGGGGGTGTCCCGAATGCGTGGGTGGATGAACAGATACTGGAAAGGGGAAAGAGACGGGACAATGGGTGGATCTGGCGCTGGAGAATCAGCAGGTAGACGAGATCTGAAAGAGATGGGGATGGTTGTGATTGTTTGGTCGGAGAGACAGATGAAACCGGTTGAGGTGGGGTGGGGAGGGACTCTGTCGTCGAGAGAGACGTATTGCTGGGAGAATCGTGAGAAATGATGGAGACGGTCATCGACGTGCATTGTTCCTTACTATAGTGATATTCGTGATGGCCATTCGGTTTTTCTTGTTTTGATTGTATTTCGGGTGATGTTGACCTGAATTCCAGTAATTGACGTGCTCGTCCGCGAGTCACCGCGCGATGGAAATGGTGAAACAAGTCTGATAAACTACAGTTGAACAAACCGGCTTATTCTGAAAAATAGCCATCCACACGATGATCCAAGTTCCACAAACTTGTAATAAACACATTTTTCAACATCCGAATATATCGGACGAGATCCTCCCGAGTCAAGATCGTGTGGTAAACTGGCGGTTGTCCCGTCTGCTTCGTCGAGTATCTTCTGACCGTGTGGTTGGCAATAAAGTTGTACGCGCTCAACGTGAAGAGCTTCATCGGAAGAATGGGTGGAGAGGGAGAGAGGGCTCGACTCTTTGTGAACAAGAACCCAGCCTTCGCAACTTTCGCATGTCTCAGCTGAAGCTGTGAAGAGGCGTCCATCCCAGTGCTGTTGTATGAACACAGCAGGTCTGGGTCGAGAAACTGGTTTTTGGGGAGATCGATGGGAAGATGCAGAACGGAATGAAATGCGCGTCAGCTACCGGGATCTTCGCGTTGATGTAATTCCTCAGAAGTGTGATTCTGTGGAAGGGAGGTCAGGATCAACTCAAGAAGGGAAGAGTTCAGAGTGTGGTCTGACAGACGGTGCATCAGAAAAGTGGCGATGAGGAGGAAGAACAGCTTTGTTCAGGCGAATGAGGGGTGGTCGAGGAGAGCATGCGGGAGGAACGACGAAGGGTTGCATTGGTCTTGCAAAGAAAGAGGTGGATGAGAGTCCAATCCCGAAATGGACGGAAGTGTCATATTTGGCGTATTTTTAAGGAAAGAATAGAGTCAAGAATGTGTTGGAGGAATGGAGGGTCGTTCGAAGGAAGCGGAGGGTGAGTAAACCCGAGTTGGAGAAGAAAGAGAGAACCTGCTGATGACTTGTGACGACCAAATGGTACGTATGTACACGGAGTTGCTGGAGGGGAGAGAAGAGGGATGGGTATGATATTATTTTGGTGAAGACTGTGATGATGAACATGAAAGGGGAATTGAGGAGGATGAGACGAAGCAAACGACGTTGGGTCCTGGAGCGAAGAGTAAGGATTGAACAGCCGAAAGAGGGAGATAATTGGAGGTATAGAGAAGATATTAGAGGCAGAGACATAACTGAACTCAATTTGGAAGGGTTGTAGTTGTTGTTGAATGGTATTGAGATCGTTGGGTGGTTGAACGTGACCTAGATCAGAATCATCAAAGTTGACTATCTCGAATGGAACATCTTCAGCATGTGTTTCAATAATGGTTTGTTCAGGGGGAATATCAAGGCCGGCTTGGGAAATTGTGGGCGAACACGACTGAGCCATCGGGGAACTGATCCCAGGAGACGAAGATGGAACAATATGTTCAATTGAAGGTGAATGAGTTTGTGGTGGAGACGAAACTGTGGTTGGAGAGGCAGACTGACCATTTGAGATCGATTATTGTTGGGGAAGGGTGTGGATGTCCCCATTCGTGATTGCGGTCACAGTAGTTGCTTTGTATTGAACTGTGTGATTCAGGGAGGAGATTTGTTAGTCTTGAATGGCCTTCCTCATCATTGGCGGAGACCCTTTGATTTGAACATCACAGATTTGAAACGATATCAACTTTGTGTGTTTATAACGTCTCTTCGGGAGAGACTTCGCACGGACGGGGAGTTGTTATCCATTGGAAGTGGCGGGAGACCAGTTCAGATAATAAGCGACAGGATGGGTTTGCGATGAGAGTTGAGTGCTTTTGTTATCTCTCGTCCAAGAGCTATGATTGTCGGAGAAGATTGGGATGGGTGGAGGGAGGAAGGAGGTGAATTTGCGATGGGTGGAGGGAGGAAGGAGGTGAATTTGCGATGGGTGGAGGGCGGGAGGAGGTGAATTTGCGATGGGTGGAGGGAGGAAGGAGGTGAATTTGTGATGGGTGGAGGGAGGAAGGAGGTGAATTTGCGATGGGTGGAGGGAGGAAGGAGGTGAATTTGTGATGGGTGGAGGGAGGAAGGAGGTGAATTTGTGATGGGTGGAGGGAGGAAGGAGGTGAATTTGCGATGGGTGGAGGGAGGAAGGAGGTGAATTTGCGATGGGTGGAGGGAGGAAGGAGGTGAATTTGTGATGGGTGGAGGGAGGAAGGAGGTGAATTTGCGATGGGTGGAGGGAGGAAGGAGGTGAATTTGCGATGGGTGGAGGGAGGAAGGAGGTGAATTTGCGATGGGTGGAGGGAGGAAGGAGGTGAATTTGTGATGGGTGGAGGGAGGAAGGAGGTGAATTTGTGATGGGTGGAGGGAGGAAGGAGGTGAATTTGCGATGGGTGGAGGGAGGAAGGAGGTGAATTTGCGATGGGTGGAGGGAGGAAGGAGGTGAATTTGCGATGGGTGGAGGGAGGAAGGAGGTGAATTTGCGATGGGTGGAGGGAGTTCTCACTCTCGAATAGAGTCAGAGAAGTTGATGACCCAGACTTGTGGGTCATTGAAGACAGATTTCTCAAATCTTCATACAACCCCCAAGAAATATTCAAGCAAAACTCGAAAATTCTTATCCCCATCATATCTTCTCGCAACCATGGAAGCTTATATTACAAAACCCAAATCAACCATCAGCACGCACGGGAAGGAGATTTACGACCTTCTCGTCAAACAACATCGCGACTATCCAGCAGCACCTCTCATCAAAGCTCTGGATAGTCGTCATGAACTCATACCAATCAAGGAGATTGTCCTTGCTCATTACAATAGTTTGGCTTTCTTTTCTCTCATTCTTTCTCTCTTTAGATAAATTCACTTCACTTATTTCGTCTTTAACTCATTTACATCGTGAAATGAGGTGCAAAGACGACAAGGTGAAATTGATGCAGTGTGTCTCCCAAGTACTCTCACTTGGCGAGACACAGGCTGTTGGTTTCGACGTCGAGGAGGGGCATATAACTATGCCCGCTCCCGATTCGACAGAATCGGTGGGAGACCTCGGAATCCCACTCGACGTCGACCAGCCTCAAAACAGGTTACTTTTCCTTTTTTCAATCATTCTCACAGAAAATAAACATCCTCGAAGACACTGAACTGATGAAAGCAATAGAAGATAAAACGTCACCAAGCTGCGAAAACCAGAAAAGAAAACCACAGAAGAGGGTTAAGAAACGTATGCTCACACTCCTTTTCACCCAATTCTCTTTACACTATTAGAAAAGCCAGCAGTTGACACACTGGACGACGATGACCTGCTATTCCTCCTCAGCAGGTCAGATAGTCCATCAACTCCGGACAACTCCCTCGAAACCATAGCAACCGAAACACACCACATCGAAACAAGGCTCCTTGGAAACAACGAAAAGGAGCTTCACCGTCAGCTAGTTGAGGAAGGAAAACCAAAATCTCTTACTCTACTTTCTGCAAACAAACAAAATTCCTGAAAAAGCAACAAAGAACCGACCTCTGTTCCCTTTGTGAACGAGGCAAATATTTACAAAAAAGAAGAAACATTAAAAGCACAAAACCAAAAACTCACAGAAAAAGAACAAAATGAACTAAAAACAATAGAAAAACACAAAAAAATAGCCGAAACACAAAGAAATTATTACAATTCATCCATTTCATCCATAGACGATGACACATTGGTCATCGTCATGGACTTTAAAGAAAATTGGTCATTACCTCTTTCCAATGACCAAGTCGGACACGATTTTTATCTAAAAACTTCAGTTTCTCATCTCTGCATTACTTGTTTCACCTCACAGAATTCTGTGATCAAAAAAACATATCACAACTTTATTTCCCTGTTCTTTCTCATGATCACCGTTTTGTTCAAGAATGTCTTGCCGATTTATTTTCTCTTGATTCATACACTTCCAAGAAACACATCACTGTATTTACTGATACTGGTCCGCATTTTAGGAACCAGTATGTTCTCGGTTACTTTCTGTCTTCTCAAAATCCCTTGTTTTCAGGGAAGAAAATTCAGTACTGTTTCTTTTCAGAGCAGCATGGGAAAAACTGCTGCGACCTCCGAATTCGGAGTCCTTTCAAATTTTGTTTCACATCACCTCACTGAACCAATCCGCTCCTCGGATGACCTTATTGATTTTTTCACTTCACATCTCACTCAATTGAATGGGAATGACGGAAATTCCGTTCATTCCTTCCACCGGTGTGTCTCTTTTGATAGTTCATCTTTTATTCACTTTAGACATACTGTCTTCCCAGACAGTCACTCATATTTTCGGGTCATAATCACCGGTCTGAAGGAATACCTTGGATTTTTCCGATCAGATACCTCCTTGACCGGGGCCCCTGTTTGTGTGAACGCGTCTTCATTTGACTTCTTATTGCGTTTTTCAGAGAAGAGGGGAGAGGACAAAAGGGAGAGGAAGGTGTTTGAGAAGGAGGAAGTTGAGAGACGGGATGAGAATGAGGTGAGTTCGGGTCTTCAGTCTCTTACATCTTTTCGTTATTCATATCTTTCAAATGTTTCTTCTTCAACTCCTAATTCTCATACTCTTCATTCTTCTCCTTCTTCACTTATTCATTCTTCCCCTTCTTCACTTATTCATTCTTCTCCTTCTTCACTTTTTCATTCTTCTCATTCTCTTATTCATCCAATCCCTCCAACTTCTCCAATTCTATATTCACCTCCAAGCTCTCCTATTCTTTTTGATTCTAATTCATTTTTCACCTCGCCATTTTATTACATTTAAACCCCCTACCACCTCGCTCATTCCATACCTGGCTTATCCTGCCAGGCCTTTTGGCCGAACAGGGCTAGCCTAGTACCATTTACGGCCTTGTGTCCGGTACTAGGTTCACAGCAGGACTTGGAATGAGTGAGGACAACACTGAAAGACATATTTTTCATTATTGATTTCTGTATTAGAACAATTCCGTTTATATTTCACAAATTTCTTCTCTTTCATCAACAATCATTCTCATTTTTGTCTTCTCCTCTTGTAGGTTGTCTGTCATTCACTCAATTCCTCCACTAGACTTTGGATCATAGCATCAAGTTCACTTCAGTTGTGGTAAGAAAAACGATATGTCTCAATCCTTCTTCGTGACTTCTTTACCTTCCAGGTCCAATTAGCGATGGTGTACATTCCTCCCAGCCACCAACCTAGCACTCATCTCCACTCCCCCACCACTCAGCCAACCTCTCATCTCCACTCCCCCACCACTCAGCCAACCTCTCATCTCCACTCCCCCACCACTCAGCCAACCTCTCATCTCCGCTCCCCCACCACTCAGTAGTACACCACCATCAATATTCCCACTCAAGCAACCACCGCTATCTCAGTCCTCTTCGTACCGATGAACTCAGCTGTCCTTTATCGCTCTCAAGCTCCACCACACCCTCACCATCGCCCTCAATCGCCAGCAAACACTCTCGCTCACCCTCCATCGCCACCAAACACTCTCGCTCACCCTCCATCGCCACCAAACACTCTCGCTCACCCTCCATCGCCACCAAACACTCTCGCTCACCCTCCATCGCCACCAAACACTCTCGCTCACCCTCCATCGCCACCAAACACTCTCGCTCACCCTCCATCGCCACCAAACACTCTCGCTCACCCTCCATCGCCACCAAACACTCTCGCTCACCCTCCATCGCCACCAAACACTCCGCTTCGCTCCCCATCGCCACCAAACATTCCGCTTCGCTCCCCATCGCCACCAAACATTCCGCTTCGCTCCCCATCGCCACCAAACACTCTCACTCACCCTCCATCGCCACCAAACACTCTCGCTCACCCTCCATCGCCACCAAACACTCCGCTTCGCTCCCCATCGCCACCACACTCCGCTTCGCTCCCCATCGCCACCACACACTCCGCTTCGCTCCCCATCGCCACCAAACACTCCGCTTCGCTCCCCATCGCCACCAAACATTCCGGTTCGCTGCTCATCGCCACCAAACACTCCGCTTCGCTCCCCATCGCCACCAAACATTCCGCTTCGCTCCCCATCGCCACCACACACTCCGCTTCGCTCCCCATCGCCACCAAACATTCCGCTTCGCTCCCCATCGCCACCAAACACTCCGCTTCGCTCCCCATCGCCACCAAACATTCCGCTTCGCTCCCCATCGCCACCACATTCCGCTTCGCTCCCCATCGCCACCAAACATTCCGCTTCGCTCCCCATCGCCACCAAACACTCCGCTTCGCTCCCCATCGCCACCAAACATTCCGCTTCGCTCCCCATCGCCACCACACACTCCACTCACCTCTACTTGCCTCCCTCGTCCTCCACTCACCTCCTTCCGATAGACTCCCTTTTTCCTTCTGCGACATCCAAACTCACCTCCTCGAGCCTCCGCCTCCCTCCACTCTTTCTCTCATCAGCACTTTCCATCTTAATTGTGTCTTCTATGAATCTTGTTGTTTTCAACTCACAATTAACACTTTCTTGAGAAAACAAACTAAAGAAAAATCACTTGTTTGAGATAATACACCACCAAAAGTGAATAAAACTGAAATCATTCATCCAAGCTTCAAAATCGTGCGAAGAGAGGGAAAACAGAAGAGAGAGAGAATGAGAGAAGAGGTTATATGGTGGTGAAGGAGACGTTCACCCGGAACACCACATCCAGTGTAGTGAGGAAGATGGTAGACGGTACATAGTCCACCAAATGACGATCAACCCATATTATTTTGTAATACACCTCCAATTTGTCTACTGGTATGAATAGATCGAAAAAAACACATGTAATCAGTTCATGGAGGTGAGAAAGAGCTATTTGAGATTTAACAGCATATTTGAAAAAAAGAATGCGGAGAGGAGGTTTTGAAGGGGTGATCTCGAACTTTTCTATGATGTCAAAAATATTGACCCATATTCTACTGGAATAAACGAGAGAATATACATGCTAGAACGAACTGAAATACTTGTGCCCTTTCGACGACGGATCGAAGGCATGGAGGATCAATTGTTTCTGCATAGAATCTGGCCTTGACCAGGGATGTTCGGAGACTATTTAAATTCTATATCCAGTCAAGTACATCAAGTTTATATGTCTGGGGAGAGGGAACTGCCATTAGATCAATTCCATCAATTCCAGGTCGAAGGCAGATTGAGGATGAGTTTGATGAGACATGTGAGTTCGCAGTTTGGATTCGAATGGTTGTATAAATCGATATTTCGTGAGATGGAGAGAAATCAAGGCTTGACGGGTTGATCACTTCCATCGTTCACACAATGACAGACTTTTGGTTTAAAGGGGGTAGAGGGACATACAATTTGTTTTGAAGCTAGATAAGATAAAAAATGTGTGATATAGTCGAAAATTATAAACAAATTGACAGATCTGTGTGTATCCTTCAGATCTGTGCGTATACCAAATTTAGATCTGTGTGTATACAAAATCAGATCTGTCTCTATACATACCCCATCCATACGAGTATCTGTTGTCGTTTTGCCAGAATAATTGCACCACCTGCACAGCTTCTGATGAGCCAACTTTTCACACTGATAAATCAACATCGATAACCATCAACACAGGAAACCGCTACGAAAACAATGTGGCGGAAATGAGAGCATGCTTTCTGGCGGTTGTCTCAACAGCCGAAATCAGCAACAATCTCTTCAAAGGCAATTCTCACCTCAACCCAGAACTCAACCGAGCGACGTTGGAGATTCATCAAAGAGCTCCAGAATCGTTGTTGATGTCCGGCAACACGTTTGATGGAGGAAACTTCATCTATGCAAGCTGCAATGGCACTGTCAAGAATGACATTCGATTTGTCCATTCTTTTACATCCAACTTGACATTTTTTGCATCATGTACAAACCAGCAACTTTATTTTCCACAAGCTTCTCGCTCAAACGACACGATCGCGTCATCTGACACTTCGAATATCGTCTACGCCGGGACTGCCACTCAGAAATATTCAGCCACTGCCTCCAGCCCATCACCATTCATCCTGTTCAGTCGTCCCGCCAGTTTGGTGATTGTCTTGTATACATTTGACTTGTCAGCGAAGGCTGTCAGTTTTGGGGAGTTCTCAGGTCAGTCGAAAGTGATTATTGATTCGATTAAGATCACTCCGAACACGACTGCTCTGAGCACAGACTTCGTTTCTCTCTCCACATCCTCCCTCATCGTCAAAAGCATGGCTCTTTCATCTCTTCAAGTTGGCTCCTTCAGCTTCGTTCGAGTGATTGGCGAGTCGTCACTCGTCGTGTCTTCTTCGAACTTCTCAAATATTGCTCAGACGAGTGTAGCTGGCGGGTCATTCATTGTGATGGATGGCTCAGCCACTCAACACACCAAACTCTCCTCGTGCCGCTTCAGCTCTCTGATCTCGACTGGAAATGGAGGAGTTCTTCTTGCGACACTGACAACCGAGTCAACGCTGACAGTGGAAGACTGTGATTTTTCCGCTTGCTCATCAGGTGGGAATGGAGGAGCGATTTCTGTATCGTGTGCCGTTGGAGTTCCTTCATCCTCCCTCATCGTCGAAGATTTAGAAAAGGGAGAAGAGTAAATGCCGAATCAACATCTAATCAAGTCGAAAAGAACAACAAAACCAAAAACCAAAGGGCAGAGCGAAGACACTCCACATCAACTGAAACCATTCCTTGTCGGGCGGGAGGGTGGTCACTCTTCTTCGCTCTGCTAAATCTTCGATCACTCTGCAGTGATCTGATTCAGCCGAGCTACGAAGAGTGAGTCTTGGGAGTCATCACCTCGTTGATGAGGATGGACTCTTCTCCGTTTTCCTGTTCTCCAACTGGATCGTGAACTGCCCTCTCCGTCTCCGTCGAAATAAACCCGAAAATCCAAGAGCAACTTTGCTCTACGCCGAAACCAATATCGGCACTCCATATTCCGAGGATCATGCTGCATCCACGAAGGATAGTCTCCAGCTCGTTCCCGTCGATGATGTCATCGTCTGCCATATTCTCCAGTGACACAGAATACTCTCCAGTAACCATGTGACGTCCAACAAATCCAGTAGTGGGTTGATTCACCTTGGTCAGACGCGATAGTTCAGCAATAGTTTCAAACACAAGGTCAGACTCAAAATGAACTGGTTTCGATGAAGAATTCATCATCCCACTCACTTCATAAATCATGACATATTTCAGTCCAAGTTCACCAACTCCAGCTGTGCCATAAAGAACTCCATTGATTCTTCCATTCCCAAACGAATCGAATGACACACTCATCGTCTCAGTCCCAGACAATCCTTTCGACCGAGTCATCGTCACTGTGTACTCCTCAGAGAGACCAATCCCAGACAGCGACACAACTCCTTTCTTGTTCTGATCCGAATAATCAACAAACGGATTCGGAGTGGTCAGACGAGGCGATTCTGCCATGATCTTTACGAGATTGGCTTCAAAGAAGTGAGTGGCTGTCGTCGACGAGACTGTTTGAGAGAACTCAGTCGCATTGTATTCCACTCCATGATCCAATTCATCATCTGACCAAGGATACAGCAATGCTGACCTCATCCACGCATCGTCAAAAACACTGAACATCATCGAAACAATGTGCTTCACTGACGAACCAACTGACAGCGAAACATCGTTAGTTTCACCTGTCACTAGTTCCTTTCCTGTCATCCTCCTCTGCCACCTGTGACGTCGATGCCAATCGGAGGCGAGAGGACGCGATGTTGTGAAATGTCTGAAAAACTGTCCTTTCAGTCGGCGGAGGGTGATCGAGAAGAACCCTGCTGACCCATGTTTTTCCAACATCGTCGACTCATAGAAAAAAACGTTGTATGATGTGGCTGACACAGCCTTTCGCAACGAATGAAGATGGAGACTGAACTCCATTCCTTGATATCTCCTTCAATAGACTCTGTACCAATTGCGTTGACCATTATCCCTCTATGACGAGGGAAGCGACCTTCTCCTCTGCCATCTGCGGCGTTGATGCCTTTGAAGGTCAGAGGGCAGGATGTTCTGAAATGTATCCAACCACTTGTTTTGAATGGTAGATGTGGCGTTGTTGCCAAAAGATGATGGTTGTGTTGTGATGTGTGACTGGTGATAGTCTGATGTGGTTTGTGATGTGATCGTTGGGGCGATGACGCCAACTTAAGAAGAAATTGAGGTGTTTGATCTGCTTTCCTGTGTCCTACTGCTGGCTCCGCCCTTCATCCTCCTGTCTGAAAATCATATTCTCCATTGAAAAGGACCGACATTGTTGTCCATCTCTGACTGCCTCTGCAGTCTCCCTTGCCCGAATCGTTTGCTCCATCTCCTGTTGGAGGAGCTCTTCCTGCCGTCGAACGTTCTCCTGTTCCAGCTCATCCTCCCCAATTGACGGCTCGACAAGACCGAGATTGACCTTGCGAGCCAGTTCCACCTGTTGTACCAGCTCCGCTGCTTTCAGCCCCATCAACGCCAATGCTTGCACAGAGGGCATGCCTTGTCGGACAGCTATGAACAGGCCAATACTTAACCTGACCGCGTGGAAGGCCTCATGTTTAAGGCCGACCAATAAACCATCACTATCCCGTGTATGTTCTGAAACATATTTGCTAAGGATATCCTTATTCAGCTGAAGCCCTTCGGCCAATTTCAGGACCTCCTTCAGAGTCGCAAGAGCCTGAGCATCCCAGTTGAAGAGAGGGAGCTCCCTTGCAACATCTTCTACCCTGGCTTGCATATATTCGAGGTCTGCTCCAAGTCCAGCTTGAGTTGGAGCGATGCCCATCTGCGGTTGAAGTGGTGCAGGCTGGAAGACGACTTGTTCTGGAAGCGGTGTTGTCCGGAAGATCCAGGGTGTCATCGATCCGCCATTATCGATATTCGGCGTATGTACATCATCACTCCCCCTTTGATGAAACGGTTGAGGGGTCACAATTCGCTGCTGGACTACATTTGGGACCAGGGCACCTCCGATCGGTCCCTCCCAGTCCTGGCTATCCAGTCCGAAGTCACAATCAATTGTCGCCAGAAATAGTCGTAAAAGATGGAAAATAGCACTGGCAATGGGATAGAGGTAGGGTGGCAACGCCATCTGTTGAAATTTTTGAGCGTCTTCGGAGTTGGGTAAAAGCCCGCTTGTAAACACCTGGACAGCCAAATTGCGAAGCTCCTGCAATCTCGGCTGAATCAGATCACTGCAGAGTGATCAAGTCGACATTCGCCGAGTCGTGCACATGGGTGATTCTAAATGAATTGTTACCCGCGTATTTTCTTCTGCAAGACGTGCAGAAACTCTCTGCAATTTTCAGAGCACTCATATTCTCCTCCCCTCGACATGATGAAGGTGTTTTTTGTCCTTCTGACTCTTCATACATTCTTTTGCATCTGATTTCTGCATTCAGTCGACATTTTTCACCCAGACTTGTCTATACCTCCAAACATGTTCAAGTATCTCGTTTTAACACAAACTTTGAAGCGGAAAACCATCGCTTGAACAGTATATATATTCTCATCTTCGCTTTCCAAGTCTTTGTTTCCATCATCTTTGATCCAACAACGAAACTTGACATCTCATTGATTGATTGCAATTTTGAGGTTTTCCAACTCTTTTCCTTCAACTTTCTCATTCAGATCTGGTGATCACGTTCTTCCCCTCAAACAATTGACTTGTGAATTCTGATCTTCCTCCCTCTTCTATTGTAACCCTCAAAAATGATATCCATTCATAAATTCGCCTCAAACATACCATATGGACATATTCGGATTACTTTATGAAGATATCGCCTCTCTGACGCGAGGAAGTCAATCCATGTTTTTCAAGACTTTTTGAATGATTCGTGCTTTCGATTCGCTTTTTTCTCACATTTCCGTTCTTTTATATCGTTTTACACCATCGGTTGATTTTCTGGCACGTTTTGGGGAAATAAATGTGAAAAAAAGCCCCAATCAGAATAGGGCTCTCTCGAACGCGATCAAAACAAAATCTCTAAAATTTAGTACTTTTCTGTTCTGAAAATCTCTGACAGCTAATTCTACAAAAATTTTTTTTTGAGACGCACCATAGTCTTTTGTAACATTTCATTTAGAATCACCCACATGTGGATCTGAGCAGAAAGGACAGTGGGTGTTTGTGGAAGGATCTTCCTTCCTCACCCTCCTCAAAAGAGAGAACTGGTTGTCGACAGTATCCTCGCTCACCACACCAACCGACGACAACTTGTTGTGGGGGACAGACAATTCAGAGCAGGAAGGGTCGAAATATCACTCGATGACCCTTCTGTACTATCTCATCCCGTACCGCAATCAGACGATCACGGCTGGTTCGGAGGGAAGGGAGGAGGATGGATGTGGACGATTGGAATGGGAATGCAAGTCCCTCGAGGTGGGAGCATCTCATCTGTCAGGAACAGGTTCGCACAAGCTGATTGTGGCAACGTCAACCACACTCACAACACCTCTCTCATTCTCGACAAATGCAATCGAAATCTGCCCAACAGAAACGACAGCTTCAATCACAACTGGAACTGAGGGAAGACTCGCCATCTATGCATTCACACTCACACTCACATCTCTCTCGTTCGACGGTCAATCCGTTGAGCGCTCGACATCTCTTCTGGAGCTCTCTGGAAGTGGATCGATTACTGTAAGTGGATGCTCGTTCTCTTCTCTTGTGAAGGATGGCGATGGATCGATCTTCTCCTCCACTCTGAATTCCGGGAACTCCCTCACCTTCGAAAGCACGAACTTCTCCTCCTGTTCGTCAAGTGGGAGAGGAGGCGCGTTGGCAGTGACAGTGAATGGTGGATTGATCTCGATTATAACACCAATCAGTTTGAAGTCATGTTCGAGCACTCAGAACGAAGGAAACTGGATCTCAATCACTTCGGCGGATCTCGTCACTTTCCTCTCCTCATCTCTCGCCTCTCTCAAACCATTGACACAAACAACGCCGTATTCGAGGTTGGAAAAGAAGAAATGTTTTGGAACTGACACGTTGACGTCATCTGAAGGATCGCTTCTGTTCTACTGGTATCCTCACACATCCATTTGCGAATCGACTCACATTCACGCTGATGGAGAAGACCACGCTCTTTGTGGACTCGAATTGCTCCCTTGCTCGTCATTCAACAGGACGCTTTCCCAACCAAACCAGAACAACACGTTCGTCATCGATTCTACCGTAACTCTGAATGAAGAATTGACCATCGCTGCTGACACGATCCTGACGTCTTCCACATCTCAACAGACGATCTCAACGACATCTGCTGCTTCCATCACCATTGCCCAAAAGTGTCTCACACTCCTCGCTCTCTCCTTCACTGGTTCGTCTCGAACTTCTACCTTCATCTCACTCTCAACTGCCAAAAGCGTCTTTGTCGTTGAAGGGTGCTCGTTTTCGTCTTTCACACTCCCAACAGCTATAATCGAATTTACAGCTGGCTCTCTCTCGCTCACTTCGACCAAATTCCATCAGATCACACGTTCTGATGGAAATGGAAGTGTGTTGGAGATCGAGTTGGTTGAAGGGATGGAGCTGGAGTTGGATGATGTTGAGCTGAATGATGTGACAACACATAATGGAGTTGCGAATGGATTCTTTGTCTCATTCACCTCAATCATCGATCAGGCGAAGATTCCCGCCTTCTCTCTCCGCAGTCTGAAGTATTCCAGCTCTTCGTCGTCGAACTCAAATGGAGCATTTGTGTGGGTTGAAGGAAACAATCTCGACGAATGGATTGCGTATGATGATACACGCTTCACTGGATCGTTCGAAACTGGAGTGTCGTTTGAGTGGCTGTGGAGTGTTGACCACATCACAACACTCAATGCCTCTCTTCTGTTCTATCTGCTTGCTGGGAGTGGGGCGATTGGAGTGGCGACTGAAGGACTTGACTTGGCGAAATGTGGGCACAACTCTGTTTGGTGTCGAACATTGGAACATTCGTTGGCACGAACACAAAAAGTGCCGACGAACCAACTTCACGTGATGAGGGAAGTGTCAGTTGAGACTTCCGTTGAGATGGGAGGAGTGACGGTGAAGGGATTGCCTGTGATGTCGTCGATTGTGCTGTCATCATCGGGATGTCTGCGTGAAGAAACAGGCGACACAGTTCAGTTTGAAAGTGTGGCAGTTGTGTTGAAGGAAGGTGGAAGGAGCTCAACGGCACTGGTTGTGCTGTTTGGGCACATGAACCTGTCGATGGTGGAGATCTCAGTGTTGGCTGATCAGACCACACCGCTCTTCAAAAGTGTGAATTCGATTCTGACACTCCAAACAATCACAATCTCGTCATCACACAATGTCGGAACACTGATGGATTGTGAGAAAGGGACAGTCTCCGTGAACTCGCTGATCTGTGCCAACATCTCCTTCTCATCCACTCCGATCCACCTGTCCGACCTCCGCTCCGCCACACTCGTCCAACTCCAAGTCTCCAACACTTCTGACTTGGTATTCATGGAATGCTCGAACATCACTGCACTGAGTCTCCAATCATGTTCGTTCGAAGGAGCCAAGCAAGCTTCCCACAATGAACATGAATCTCTGTGTGAGTGGACAACAGGCCTGATCACAATCGTGGACTCCACTGTTTCTATAGATCAGATTCGGTTCACTCATCTCTCACAAGGCGCTCTCTTCCTGTCCAACACACACACCACAATCTATTTGACCAGCTTCTCGAACAACATTGGAGAGAGTTCTCAATTCCCATCGACTCGGAAGAACATTCGGTGCGTGGGAGGCGAGCTTGTGGTGGACTCACTGAATGGTGGAGACGGATCGAAGGATCACCCATCAGCGTGGATCTCGCTGGATTCGGAATGTCGCTTCTCTTCGCCAGTGATCGAGCCAACCGCTGCATTCTTCGTCCCAACGTTGCTGTCAAACGAATCTGCTGTTTCTTTCAACAAAACCAGCCAACAATACACTCTAACACTCGCCGGCTCGCTTCTCCTCGACTGCAATCTTCGTTTGAATGTGTTCTCGCTGGATGAGAAGAAGGGTGAAAACGGATCAATTCAGCTTCCTCTCTCGGCTGCAAACACGATGAACTGGACAGAATCATACTTCTCCACACAACTCGCCTCTTCTGCGCTGTCGTCTCTGGACTCGAAAATGGAATGGCGCTGTCGGATAGTGTTTGGGGATGGATTCAAAACAGATTCGATGCTTCTGAAGCGAAGTGCAAGTGACGAACGAAAAGCGCAATTCGCATCAGTTCGAAAGTGGCTGATTCCTTTACACAAACCAGTGCTCATCAACGGATTGAGTGAGACCCTGGGTCCGGTAAAGACGGTCCATGGGTTGGCCGATCAACAAACAGAATAATAAAAGTTTTATCTGTTGAAAGAAAAATCCCGACCCGAGAGGTTAATCATCGAGCCGGTTCTGCCCAAGTGGGGGCGGTTGATGAGCAAAAGGATGGGATCAACCCATTACTCCAGAAAAGCCCCAACGGGGATGAAAAACTGGAGACAACGAGAAGTCAGAAGGACTAGTGAAGTGGAAACCACCAAAAGGTTACAATTGTAAAAACGCCGCAGTGCTAAAGACATACCGATGTCCTCCTTCAACTGCTGTGTGGCAGAGAAAGAGGTTGATGAGCACTGGTTTGTGTAAAGGATGTCGCAAGCTCCATCCGACACATAACCAGGGCTCATCAACGGATTGAGTATTGAAAAGGACTAAAATCAAGTGTATAAGTGATAATGAAAGATGAGAGAAGAAGATAACTTCTACGACTCTACCCACTTGCTCCCCTTTTACATTGTCAACGGCCGTGCTTCCTCCAAAGCTGGCACCAGCAGTTGGCGAGCGAGGAGTCTTATCGGACGATTAGGACTGGAGCGGAGCAGTAGTCGATAGCGACGGTGGCTTCGCCAACCACGTGAAATGACCATTCGGGAAACTCCACTCACGAACAGATGGTGAGGAGTACTCGACTCGCTACCGGAAGCGAGGAGATCCACCGAAGGCTTCGCATATCCCAATGCGGAACGAGTGATGAAACAACTCGACTCACATGTGAGTTCTTCTGAATCAATATCGCAATCGTCGTTTCGTTCAGTCTAATCACAACACGTCCAGACCATTCCAGACTCTTCTCGAATCCTGACATCGATGACATGGCAAACTCATTTCGATCTGAGTCTCGTTGAACGATTTTGTTGAGTTGACAGAAAGTGGAGTCCGAACTATCTCTCCGACAGTCTTATCTTTCTTCGTTGTAAACACTTCCAGGATCAGTGAGAAAGGAATCAGATTCATTCCTTCCATCGTCAAATCAAATGCTTGTGCTGTCTTTTTCAGCGTGCTCGTCGGTGATGAAGAGAGGCTGGGATGAAGAACGTGGCATTCGCATTCACCTCCTTCCCACTCAACACACAATCTTCGTGGGACAGCCAAAGATGAGGATGGTCTGCTTTCCCATCTCCACCATTCAGACTCCCAATCTTCAAGTGTCCCTTTCCAGAACAGTGAATGCTGTGACGAAGAGAAGGGAATGAAGAGATGTGAGGGCTATTGTCGTGAAACGCACTCGTTTCCATTGTCAGGCTGTCTCCCTTCATGTTGATCGCTCCCTGCGAGAGGGATGTGAGGTCTGTCTGTTTGATGGTTGTCTTGCAGTTCACCAAGTTCAGAATGCCACTCTCTCACAAACACAGAGCAGGAGTTGTTTCCAGGTTAGAAGGAGGAGAGGGTGAGTGTCCAGTTAATGAACATATTTCGATTGTCAAGTGTCCTCCAACCATTCGAATGAAGATGTGGGAGGGCGAGTCAGACAGAACTACCTCAACATGATGAATCCACAATTAACCTCCAAAAACTTCAACCATTCCCTCTCCTTCCACTTCGGACAACGAACGAGGGAGCACTAACAGTTCCATTGTCATTGTCGATCCAGATTCAATCACATCTCCGTGTTGAGGCAGCATTCTCCCTTGTTCGAGATGTGTCACGTTGTGAAAGATCGAGAATGACAGCGACAACATCCTCATTCCTTCCACAATCTTCCATCTATCCTCAATCGAGGAGCAAGGTCGCTTTCGATCCCCACAGAACAACGTCGAAACTGATGACGAGTTAGAAAGTCGAGTCTGATATCGTCGCACCGAAGATGGTCTATTCTTGATCCGTTTCAGTCGCTTTGATCGTTGTGATTGTGTTTGAGAGTCGTCGGTCATCCAACTTGGAGTTCTGCGGATTGTACTTCGGTTTCTGAGGTGACTGCTGCGATGAAGGAGTGTGAGGAGTTCAGAGTCACGTTCAGCGATTCTCCAACAAGCAGACCGGTTCCAGTCATCGTCACAGTGCAACCGGTGTCTAGAGAGTCCGAGCTCTCGAACTTCATATCTGTAAATCTAGGACGGATTAAAATTTTACTGTGATTTCATCCTCCAGATGAGATTCGGTCGATTCTGTCCAGCTTCCATCCAGCGTGTCTTCATCTCCAACTGCGAACTCTGCTTGGCAGCGTGTGCAACTCAGAATCTCCGCTCTGCAGTGTGTAATACGCAGAATCTCCGCTTCCAACGACATTGAAGCGGTTGTGCTTCTATTCGACAAACTCACTTGTCCAGGTCGAGGAGCTGATCCTTCTCTGCGGTAGTCACTCAACTTCACAACTGACCATTCCGCAATGTCAGCGCGAAGAGGCTCTTTCTTCATTTGTATCTCAGCTCCTTCAAACTTCGACGGAATTGTCTTTCCAGTGTTTTGACCCAAATCCTTTCAAATCAGCAACTTTTGAAGATAGATACTTGTTGTTCGTCAACAAACTAGAATTGCCTCTTGCTTTCCGGTATTGGTAGGCGTGTCCTCTCATGTTGCCCCGCTGCTGGACGGGATGAGAGTTCACAACCAAGATCGCCATGGAATGGATCTGGCGACAAAGGAGGCAATGCTCCGTGAGACAATTCGAGCGATCTTTCTCTGATCGACTCTTGTTGGACACTTCCAACACACGTCTGAATATTGAGAGGCCGTTGTGCGAATCATTACGCACGTCCCACCCCTCCAATAGTTCAGCGTGTTTTTCTTTTTCTGAAAAGAGCATGCAGACTGGCGTTCTTCTTGTTGAGATCTTGCTGGACTGTTCAACCGACTGTGTGTCCCTCTGCGAAGCTTATAGTACCGAAATGCCGTCAAACTAGAGTCGGTGTGCGAATTAGAATTGATGTCCAGCTCCCGCCAATGTTCTTCGAGGTTTGGAGAGATTGTCTTCTCTAACTAATCAAGTTTAATATGATGTATTTTTGTCTGTTTCAAGGAAATATGTCACAGTTGACCCTCGAACATGCTGAATTCGCTTGATACGGTGCTTCAATCTTATTGATGACTTCTGCATCCAAGTCCAGTTGTGACCGACGACTTATTTCGGATAAGGAATTGATCAGTGCAAAATAGTCCGTCATATTGTATTCTTGATCAATAATCACGGGTCATTGTGGAGCATTGGAGGTCTGATCTTCACAGGCGATAAAATTCCTATTTCAGTTGATTAGACCTTCGGATACGGGCACCGTCAACTTATTGAAGTACTACCGAGCCTTTGATGCTGAGAGATGTCACAAATGTGATGGAGTTCAACAATTTCTGGATGGATATTTCATCTTTCCATTCCTTCCAAGGAGTATGTTTCTTCGAGAAAATCTTGCTATTTCTCAACCACCAAATCAGCTGTAATCTTTATCTGTCATCTGCCGTCGGTGTCTAACTTCTTGTCGGACGACATGGGCGCAATGTTGGTGTTGTTTGATCAAGATGTGTTGTGGCTTGTCATTTTCGTCTAATGCAAGTGCAAATGATACCAGATGATGTGGTGAAGATTTAATTGTTGATTCAAAGAAGAATGAATGGTTTTTGCGAGCGGTGGGGATATCGGTTCCCAAACGTGAGAGTGGTGTTTGAACAGTCAACTTCACACCATTTGTCAGGCGGTGATAGAACATCTTCGGCACCCGTAGCATCCGGAACGTCCGATGAGCCGACATTGACCTTGAAATCGGGATTAATTCATTTTGGGATCGGAACGTTGAATATCAGAGCAATTGCTCCTAGAGACCATTCTTGACGTTTGTAGCGATCGTCATTGATGGTGGATGGCTGTCAGAAGCCGCTGGATGGGCGTGAGGAATTGTATATACTGATACTGATGTCCTGATGTGGTGCGACGTCCAAGAATAGCTGCATGAAGATAACTTGAACCGAACTCGTGTAGATGTCCATCTTCATTTGTAATAATGTGCGTTGAGAGAAACACAATGTGTTCCGCACACCAGAAGCTGTTGTGGTGATCAGCCTGATGATCATCGACGCGTCCACCCAGCAATAGAAATTGCCTCCGTATAATCCACTCGCAAATGTGCCAAAACAAATGGAGACATATCTGGGCTCCATGTGATTGTCCTCCGAGGAACCATAAAGGGCGACGAGCGGCTTAAATTGGTAGTTGGATCTTGAGTAATCGCCAACTACAATTGATCATCAAGTCTAAAAATGTTTTGGTGTGTTTCCAATATCACCTAAAAGTTGGTTTCTTTGCTTTCCAATTGTCGTTGTGAATCGTTTTCTTGCATGTCATCGAGGGTATTCATTCCGTGGAATAGTCTCGATTACAATCCCGTTCCATCCACAATTCTCGCGTAAATGTGGACACTTGATGCTTCACTTCCGCGATTTGGATATGGTTCGGTTTGTATCCCTTGGGCGAACAGTTGATTCCGTTGTCACTGATGTCCTCCAACATTTGACGACTAGTCTCATTGTTCGAACGAAACAATGCATATTGTTTCAGTTTGTTGGCAGTAATCGTTCTGTGTTCAGCTTCTACATCTGTAGATGATGAATCCGATATCGACATCAGCGACAAAATTGTTATTAAGTAACCAGCCTTGTATTTGGTGATCTTTTGATTCGAGTTCAGAACTGCATTTCAATCAAGAAACTGTTCGCGCTGATCTTTCTGGTTCGGGATCGTTCGGACGAGAGAATAATCGGTCAGAAAAATGTGTTTGTGAATGTCTTCCGTTGAACTGATAATCTGTCTTGAGATTCCAGTTCTGTCATCCATGTCCATATCAGACGAAGATAGTTCGTCGGTTTGCAAGAAAACGGATTCACAAGATGTTAACGTTTGTTTGATCGGCCAACCCATGGACCGTCTTTACCGGACCCAGGGTCTCACTCAATCCGTTGATGAGCCCTGGTTATGTGTCGGATGGAGCTTGCGACATCCTGTGATCATTGCCAGCAGCGCTCTGCTTCTGCTCTTCTTCATCGTTCTGATCGTTATTCTTGTTCGACGAAGGAACAAACAGAAGAAAGAGAATGAACAATTGACAACGAAGACAGAAATGGACGAACAGCTTCCTGCTGAGAAAGTGGAGGTTGAGGACTCGTTCGCTCCGACACTGGTGAACACGACAGCAAATCTTCAAAAAGTTAATCCGAACGAGTTCGACGAAGGTGGCAGCTCAACATCACACACAGCAGCAACCAATGGACAGAGACAAGCCTGTTGAGAACGGTGGAAAGTTCGAAGCGGTGAACTGTTCGGATGTGAGTGAGAAAGTGTTTTTGAACTGGAAAGACACACTCTATCGTCGACTTCACACAGGCGAGAACCGAATGATTGGAGCAGAGCGAGCGACGATTGCTCAACAGCTAACACGAGGACTTCTGAACCTGGCACACACAGATCCGACAAGTCTTGGTCTTCGAAATGTGTCACCTCATTGGATTGTGTTTGACTGGAGGAATCAGATGTATCTTCAGATTGGAGAAGCGAGGAGAGGGGAGAGTGTGGCAGCGTCGCAAACGAGAAACACAAAGCAGGACTCGGCAGGAGTGGAAGGCCAGCGATGGATTGCACCAGAACTGATGGACGAAGGATCTAACAAGAAACACGACCACGGGGCAGTTTTTAGTCTTGGCCTGATCTTGTGGGAATTAGAGACTGGTCTTGTGCCCTTCGGGGAGCTGGATGCAGCGAATGCTCAGCGACAGTTGGGATGCGGAGGTCAGCTGCCGATGACGAAGATATCGTCTCCGAAGCTGGTTGAGCTGATTGAGAAATGTCTGAATTTGGATCCGACTGGCCGACCGACACTGGCCGAAGTGTTGAAAGAACTGGGTGAGGATGGCCTCTTCACGACAGGAACGATCCTGCAGGACGACCCCCTCGGCTGCAACTTCTGATGACACAATAGTCAGACAGTTGCGTCAGAATCACCAAAAGTTCATCTTCCCGCACAGCGCCACTTCACTCAATGGAAACACACTCACAACCCAACACAGCGATCTGGGACCTCATCGTCGTCTTCGTCAATCGAGACGAGTCACACATCATCTGATCTCTCCTTCGAATCTTTTCCACGTCAGCTCGTTCTTGTTTCTCAAAAGTTCCATCTGCACCACACCGACTCATTCTTCGTTTCAACATCCCCTTCGCTGTCATGTCGAAACATTCACGATCATCATTCATCTTTTGTCATTCTTGGATATATAGCATATTCTCCTTCGTTGTCTTTCTTCTTCACACGTCATCAACAGTGTCTCATTGTTCACCTTGGCGTTATTCATTCATCCAAACAAGGAGTCTTTCTTCCTTCTTCAGATATCTTGCTTCCCTATCCTTTCTGCGTTCCTTGATGGCACGTCGCACATCATCTTCTTTCTCTCTTTCCAGATTTTGCTGTCTGTTGAAACTGAAAGCTTCTGTGTCTAGTAGCTCTCATCGTTGATGAGCGAATCTCTCCATGTTTGAACATCACTTTTCCTTCATCTGGTCGTCAGTTCGAATCAGAATCACTGATAACCCGAATTGTCTTAATAATTCAAAACAAATCCTCTTTTTATTCAAATTTCAGAGATGATTTCGTTGCCCTACAACACCGATACGTGCGAGCATCCTCTCGAGACCATTGGGTCTTGGTGAACCATGACATCGATAACATTACCAATCGATTCAAGAGAAGGGGGGAGTCATCTTCAGAAAACGGGTGAGATGACAAAGAAACGAGAAGACGAAATGAACGGATTGCTAAATGATTCGGATTGATGGACTGTCTGCGAAGCTCACAGAACTCTGCCGTCACTTTCAGAGAAAAGGTGACCTAATTGTCGTAGTGCCATCTTGAAGCTGTCAGCTCGTCACTTTCGAGTGTGTTCCAACATCAATTGATAGACTTTAAAATTCATTCAGAGTGCAGAAAAGATGTTCAAGAAAGCTATCGTTATTCGTTAGTCTATTCGTCAGTGTCATGGAAGTGGGAAGAAGGAGAAAAACTCAAAGTCATCACAATCACCATCCTCTCCTCTTTCCTGCTCTTCGAGTGTCGGACTGCGGAAAGGCAACTCATCGTCCCAATCGAAGTTGTCATCATCTTCCGATCCACTGCGTGTCCGCGGTTCTTTGTTCACTTCGACTTGTTCGGTGTCAGCTGCCGAAACGCATTCTGAGCGCAGCCACGACGAGCTCACAACAAGACGAGACTTGTTCGACGGAAGAGCGTCTTCCTCACTCCCAATCACTTCGCGCAACTGTTGAATGGTTGCTTGTTGGCGCTCTCGTTGTGCTGTCTCTTCTGGGGTGGGAGGGAAAGGTGTGGACCAGTGAAGCGGATTATCATCCATCCACCACTCTGCATCTCTGGCTTCCCTGTCTGCCGCGACCAGCTCCAGCTGCCTCTCGTTTTCTTCAAGTCGTGACAGAACAGTTTCGGCCATCGCACGCAAGTCGATCGTGTTCACCTCGCTTCCACACTCGCACATGCCCAGCTCAGCCTGATTTCCAGCCACAGACGAATCGCATTCGGTCGCCATTCCTCTTCCCTCCCACAAAACCAGCTCCTCGTCTGCAATCACACGCAGTGCTCTGCAAATCATGTCATCGAAGAAGAATCAGAGCGAAAGATGAGAGATGAGAGAAGAGAGAAGGCAAACCTGACAAATATGACACGAGTTCCATCAGAATCCAATCCATCCTCCTCCACACAGTTCCCACACTCCAAACAGCGCCGAATCAGACGGCTCGGGAGAGGAGAGAGCGACGTGTCCAGATGAACTCCATCAGAGCGAGTGAAGACAGCGGTCGAGGACACTGTGGGCACTCTTCTTCCACTTCTGAAGAAGAGAGAAGAAACAAGAATCAGAGAGAAGGAAAGGAAGGGAGGAAAGTGAAAAAAGAGAAAGTGAAGAGGATCGAAGAAGATACATGACAGCAACGAGTTCGTTCGGATTCACGACACCTTCCACAAACACTCCAACTGACGCACTGAAGCCAGTCAGGAAGGGATGATGAGAGCGAGCAAGCACGAGATTGAAGGGATGGCTGAGACAAGGACCAAGAACAGCACCTGCGAAGATCACAACGAGAGAGGCAGACACGACCCATCTGGAAACAGAGAAGTGTGGTGAAGCACGATCGACAACTCGACAGGGAAGAGCAGCTCGGCCAGAGCAGGCGGGGACAGCTCACCAAAACACGAGTCGCACAGAAACTTCCTGCGAAGAGAGGAGAGGAGAGAGGAGAGACATTCAGAATCAGAACAGACATACTCAAAGTCCATAGCTCGCACAGCCGACTTCGCAAAGAGTGAATCCTGCGAGGCACACGACGCGTGGCAGAACGCTCCACACTTCACACACACCAGCCCTGCATACATTACACAGAAGAGCACACACCGTCGTCCATCCTTGCTGCCAACGAGCAGAAGTCGCAGATTGACATCACTTCGTCTTCTGGTTCTCTGCTCACCTCACCTCTGCTCTGTCGTGGCTGAGTGAAAATGACAAAAGAAGAACGGCAAACTGGATGGTGAATGTTGTGGAGAGTTCGACCGTGTGTTTCAAGAGATGATAAAGCTGTGAAAGTTTTCCCGCATCCAGGATATGAGCATTTGTATGGTTTGTCACCTGTGTGTGTTCGTTCGTGCTTTTTCAGATCATTTGAAGCTGTGAAAGCTTTTTCACAACCAGAGTATGAGCATTTGTATGGTTTCTCACCAGTATGGATTCGTCTGTGTGTTTTGAAAGCAGTTAAATCTGAAAACGCTTTTCTGCATCCAAGGAAGGTGCATTTGAAGGGTCTTTCGCCAGTGTGGACTCGCTGGTGCCTGATCAGTTTAGATGATTCTATAAATGCTTTCTCGCATCCAGTGAATGAACATTTGAAAGGTTTCTCGCCAGAATGTATTCTTTCGTGTTGTTTGAGATTTGATGAAGTTGTGAACGCCTTTCCGCATCCTCGGAATGAGCATTGGAATGGTTTTTCCCGAGTATGGATTCGTTTGTGTCTTTTGAGATTTGATAATTGAGAAAAGGCTTTTCCACATCCAGTAATTGTGCATTTGTATGGTGTTTCACCAGTGTGGATCCGTCTGTGTTCTTTGAAAGCAGATAAATCTGAAAACGCTTTCCCACATCCAGAGAATGGGCATTTGTATGGTTTCTCACCAGTGTGGATCCGTTCGTGTCGAATCAGTTGAGATGATTCCGAAAAAGCTTTTCCACATCCAAGGAAGGGGCATTGGAAGGGTCTTTCCCCAGTGTGGGTTCTTTCGTGAACCGTGAGATTGGATGATTTGGAAAACGCCTTTCCGCATCCTAGGAATGTGCATTTGTATGGTTTTTCACCAGTGTGGATTCGTTCGTGTGTTTTGAGATTTGTTAATTTAGAAAAGGCTTTTCCGCATCCAGTAAATGCACATTTGTATGGTTTCTCACCAGAATGGATTCGTCTGTGTTCATTGAAAGCAGATAAAGCTGAAAATGCTTTTCCACATCCAGTAAATGTGCATTTGTATGGTTTTTCACCAGTGTGGGTTCGTTTGTGTGTTATGAGACCTGATGAAGTTGCGAACGCTTTTCCGCATCCAGAGACTGGACACTTGAATGGTTTTTCACCAGTGTGGGTTCGTTTGTGTCTTTTCAGATCATATGAAGTTGTGAACGCTTTCCCACATCCAGAGACTGTACATTGGAATGGTTTTTCACCAGTGTGGATTCGTTCGTGAGCTTTGAGACTTGAGAGATAATCGGTCGAATAATCACAATACGAGCACGTAAATCGCTTCAAGGACATCAATACTCTGAATGAGCGTGATTATGTCGTGGATCTTGAGAAGTGCGAAAATGGACATTCTGGCAATCACAAAATGTAGGGGCGATCTTTGACGTTCGTCAAGAACTCCATAATTCTGGAAGTTAGGTTCTTCCTCTGTTGACTGTTCCGTTTTCCACTGATTTGGGTGCTCTTACTTGTTCTGATTCCAGAGCGACGAGACGAAAGGAAGACAATTGAAAAGAAACGTGATTCGTTTTGTGAGATGAACATATTTCTTTCTTAAAGATGGTTTTGAATGCTATAGTTTGCCCCAAAGTACTCAAGAACAGAGTGAAACTCGAGTCACCACTCTTCTTCCTCTCTCCTCGTTCTTCGTCAGCGATTGAGTTGTGTTTGGCCCGAGTTGACCGAAGTTGATGGACACCTCATCGTGCTGTGTCCTTCCGCGGAGTAAATCAATGAAATGCACACAAGCGAAGCCACAACCACATTTTCACACCTTTGCGTCGTCGTTTGAAACGACTTGTTCTCATGATTTGCTCATTCTCCCTCCAACCTTCCTCTTGGTTCAGCGATGATCTCACTCATCATGATTTCCTGTTTTGTTCTTCCTTTGAACGATCATTTCGTCTCAACATCATTGTTTTGCTCATTCTTTTTTCTGACCCATAAGGAAAGTTTCTTAAAGACAACTCGATCAGAATGACCGAGATTCTTACGAAAACAGATGTCTCCTCCAGTACAGCAATCTCTGGCTTGTCCACCCTTCGGTTGCCATTTTCATTGGATTGCTCGCCTTTCCTGAGTTGGAACGAAGAAAAACTCGAATCTGAACACGAAAGAATCGTTGTCTTTAGATCTCTCGTTGCCACTGTGAAGTCCCAGCCTGCACTTGATGCCCCTCTGGAAGCGAAAGCCGTGAAATTTCTGGAATATATGAGACAGTATTCACCAAAAAAATCAACAGATCCTTATCTCGGCATACTGGCATCGAACTCTGATGATTCGTGGACAGACTTCGTACAGTCAATTGGGGTGCTCATTTCTTCACCAAATCTCAGCATAACAACAGCAACAATGGGGATGCTCAATCATCGGATCGCGTGGTGTTATCCTAAAAACCTTCTTTCCCTCGTCAAAGCTGATCTGATCCCTCAACTCATCGGCTCTCTCAATCCCCAGTCGCTTTCGTTCACAGAAGCAGATGATGTCCACGCTCTACTTCTGTTGTCCATCAGAAAGTTTTTTGAGCTCGCAACTCCGAATGGTCTCATATACCCCAGAATTAACGATGCCGATGGACAACAAGCTGTTCACGAGACTGTTTTTCGGCATGTTCTCGTCCCTTCGGAGAAGTATATATGCCATTTGTGCATGAACCGCTTTTCGATCATCGATGGCAAACAATCCAGATTTTTTCTGTTTCTCCTTGCCCGACTCCTCAAAATATCTCCATATTATCAACCAACAATGGATTTAGTTCTTCATATGCCCGTCTTCCTCACGATTCCAAGCTGTCTCACATTCTTCGAATATGATGACTCAATCCGTTGGTTTCTCCGTTTAATGGTCGATTTCCAGCTGGAATGGAACGAATTACGGGGAGAAGTGCGACAGATGGGGAACTCAGTGTATCGAGCGATGCAAATGGAGGGCATCGAAGATGTGATTGAGGAAAAGCTGCGATACGACCAAAACGAATATTTCGGAAGATATATTGTTGTCAGATCGATCGACTGGAACAACCTGCAGGGCATGAACATATCACAACTTTGGTAGAAACATGCCAGCACCGACGGACGTTCCTAACTGTTTCTGACTTCTTTTGAACAACAAACACTGTTTGTGTGTGATCTTTGTCGGCTCCGGCATCACCTCGTGGTTTTGTTTGCAGGAACGATTCGAATTCTCTCTCTCCAATCTCCCTCCGTCATCCCCGCACTCTCCTTCATTCTCCTTCGTGGCCACTCTCGCACTGCTGGTTTGTGGAAGGGGATGCATTCATTGATGGATCAATCGATGGTGACAATTGGTGGGAGTGTGTGTTTCGTTGATTGAGGATGGAAAGGTGCGACTCGTCAAGAGCACAAAATTAGGTCGAGAGATTGTTGCCGACACGATGAAATTGAACACCATGCAAGGAACGAACATTGGGCGACGTGAATCGAATCAGGCTGAAACACGTCAACAACCAGACGAAACAAGACCCTTCGCTCTCCACACTCAACCATCTCCCACCCCTCTACCTCGTTTCTCCCGATTTCAACACCACTCTCTCGCTCTCTTGATTTGAAGAGTGGTTGACCAATCGCGAAGGATTCTCGACCAGATGTGTGACTGACCCCAACACCCTCCATCACACTCGACACACCATCATCTTCGTTTTCTTCGCTGGATTGTGGATTTTGATTTGTGTGTGGATGGTCGGTCTTTCGATTGGCTGAGCGGATTGGTGTGGGAAGACGGACGACAACACCCACACCGTCGACGTTCGCACAACGATGTCACTCCCCTCCCACCTGAACTCCATTTGAGTGCACTCCCCTCATCGCCCGAACATCCGCAGATGCCACGCCAACCTTCCACTCTCATCAATCCCAACATCCGCGCGAGGACGATGGGCGGAGAGAAGACACGAGAGCTTCCGCATCAGCCATCGTCGTGGATGGATGGAAGAGAAGGAAGGAGAGGGAATGCAGTGAGGATCCTGATTGATGTCGCTCTGACGCAGCCACGAGGTGAACAGGCAGGACGAGAAGAAAGAGAAGCTGTTGCGTCTGCTCGCTCCACTCTTCTCCGACACTCTCATCTGCTCCACACGATCCAATCTCAACTCCATCGATGATGCATCCCGCGCGTCTCCCATTGTTGCCTCGATAGCTTGATGTGTCTCGACTGTCACTGTCGCAACATTTTCGTCGAAGGACGCATCCACAGACTTGATTGTGGGAATTGAAGTGATGTGCAGAACGACCTTTTCATCTGATTTTTGATCCCCAACAATCATCATTCGGCGTGGCTGATGTGGAGTCACAGGAAGGAGTCATGTCCGGCGTGATTTGGATGGATGTGTGCCAATCGAAAGAAATGTCGTTTCCGCTCTTCGAGTTGGAACGGGAAACGGAGGATGCTCTGAACTTCTCGAATGATCGACAGAGCTGTCCCTTCCACAATCGAGACAGCACCAGTGTCACGCAAGGCTGAGGATTGCACGAAGGCGCAGTTTGAGATTGAGATGGAATCTGATGAGAGACACGCAGCCACAGTGAAAGAAGCTGTGGACAGTTCGTGAACGACGAATCATCCGTCTCTTCTTTTCATTCATGCGTTGACTCCCTTGTGCATTCGTTGTTCCTTGACTTGCAGTTGCCATCTTTCAGTTCGTCTCATTCACAAGCTGCTTCATCGTTCATGAATAATCTCAGTCTTCATTGGTGGATTGTTGCTGTTCCGTTTGGATATCTGTTTCATCTCAGTCTCTTTCTTTCATCATTTGATGTTTCTGACCCATTACGAAAGTTTACTGACTGATTCTGAAAGAATGACTGCAATTGTCAAGAAAACAGATGCCTCATCAAGTCCAACGTACTCTGATTTGTCATCCTCTCTGTTCCCGTTTTCAATGGATTGTTCTGCTTTCAAGAATTGGACCAAAACTGCTGATGAAACTGAGCGAGAAAAGGCCGTTGTATTTCGATCTCTTGCTGCAACTGTGAAGATCCAGCCTTCGCTTGATGTCTCTTTGGAGGTGAAAGCCGTGAAATTTCTCCGATCGGTGGATCCATTGAGTGGAACAAATCCAGATGATTTTCTCAACAGCTTTGGGGGAATCGCTGGTGATTCATTGGCCAACTTCATACAGCACACCGGTGTGCTGATTTCTTCGGCCAGTCAGGTGATCACCACAATAACAATGGAGACACTCGATTCTCTGTTTTTGTGGTGTTCAACTAATCAGAAGCTTGCCCTCGTCCAAGCTGATCTATTCGCTCAACTCATGATCAGTCTCTATCCACAGTCTCTTTCTTTTGACAAAGCGGTCAATATCCACATCTATCTCATGAAAACCATCACTCGTTCTTTCTGGCTCACAACTCTGGATGGTCTCGCTAAACTCAAAATCGAAGGCCAGGATGGACAACAAGCTGTTCACGAGACGGTTCTGAAGCAAATTCTGTCGCCTTCGGAGAAGTATATATGCCATTTGTGCGTGAACCGATTTTCGATCATCGATGGAACACAATCCTTGCATTTTCTGGGTCTTCTTGCCAAAATCATCCGAATATCTCCTTATTATCAACCAACAATGAATTTTGTCCTTTATCTGCCAGTCGTTCTCGTGATATCAAGTTGTCTCGCATTCTTCGAAAATGATTTCGCAATCTGCCAGTTTCTGCATGAAATGATCTCTTCTCAGCATGAATGGAACAAAAGAAGGGGAAAACGGCAACAGTTGTGGAAGACAGTGCATCGGATGTTGAGAACGGAGGGCATCGAAGATGTGATTGAAGAAAAGCTGCAAAAAGACAGAAATGCAGACGACAGAAGACGTGTTGTTGACAAATCGATCAGATGGAGCAACCAGCAGGGCCTGAACCTTCCACTGTAAGAATCGAAACATACAGGAACCAGCGAACATTTCGAACAGTTTCTGACTTCTTTTGGACAACAAACACGATTTGTGTGTGAGCTTTATCGGCTCTGGCATCACCTCATGGCTCGCCACAACGATTCGGATTCTCTCTCGCCAGACTCCCTCGATGGTCGCCACACTCTCCTTCATTCTTCTTCGCCGCCACTCTCGCACTGCTGCACTGTTCGCACTGCTCGTTTGTGGAAGGGGATGGAATCATCGATCGATCGACGGATTGATGGATGGTGACGATTGGTGGGAGTGTGTGTTTCGTTGACTGAGGACGGAAAGGTGCGACTCGTCAAACGCACAAAATTGTGTGGAAGCCTTGTTGCCGACACGATGAAATTGAACAACGTGCGTGGAACGAACATTGAGCGACGTGAATCGAATCAGGCTGAAACACGTCAACAACCAGACGAAACAAGACCCTTCGCTCTCCTCACTCAACCATCTCCCACCGCTCTTCCTCGTTTCTCCCGATTTCAACACCACTCTCTCGCTCACTTGATTTGAAGAGTGGTTGACCAATCACGAACAATTCTCGAGGTGAGGTGAGACTGACCCCAACACTCTCCACCACACTCGACACACTCACTGATCTTCTTTTTCTTCGCTGGATTGTGGATTTTGATTTGTGTGTGGATGGTCTGTCTGGCCTTTGTGTCAAGGTGGATTGTTGTGAAGACGGACTTCATCAACCACAGCGACATTCACATGCTGATCTGCATCTGACTCAACATCTGCACGCTCTGGACAACTGCTCTGAACGAGATTGTGTGAGAGACACAGACAAACACGCACACTTCACTCAGCTTGCGTTGCCACACATTCCCCGAATTCAACTCATCGTCTTCCAGATTGGTGTTGCGTCTTGCGCCGGTGGACCGAACCGTGTTGTGCGTGCTCGCCTCGGCGAAAGGGATAGTTGGATGGTCGACTCAACATCACGAATTGTTTCTTTGACAGACTTGGTGACCTGGATGGCTGTGCTCCTTTCTTCATCGAACTGGTGATTAAGAAGGATCGATGGAGATGCTCAAAAGTGAGATGTCGACGTCTTCTCCACGAATGATGATTGCCGTTGTTTTGACAAGCGATCTGGTGGCTGAAATGACAATTGCTCTGAATGGACGGTTTGTCTGTTTTGGAGAAGCAGAAGATGTCGATGTCTGTGTCGTTCTCCTCATCACTTGAGTGGCGAGGCAGACAACAGCGGATGGACATGACACTTTGGAAAATGAACAAGCACTTGGACGACAGACGATTCATCGATTATCTCGCTCATCCTGATTTACTATTTCTTTCCTCCTCTTGGACGACTATTTCATCTCAATGTCATTGTTTCACACACTCTTTTTTCTGACCCATAACGAGTGATTGACTCCTCACTCCGACAGAATGACTGGTTTATACTCGAAGATAATCACATTCACTAATTCTCTTTGCACTGGTATCTCTTCACACTATTTTTCAAATTCTGTAGACTCTTCTCCTTTCCTGAATTGGAACGAAGAAACATATTACACCGTAGTCGAAAAGGCAGTTGTCTTTCAGTCTCTCGTTGCCCTCTTGAAGTTACAGCCTGCACTCGATGTCTCTCTGGAAGCGAAAGCCGCTAAATTCCTCGAATCTGTGGTTGCAAGGAACCGCGATTTTGCTGACTCTTTTCTCGACAGTCTTGCATCGAACTCTGATGATTCTAAGACATACTTCGTACAGTGTATGAGTGTGCTCATTTCATCTGCCAGTCGGGTGATTACCACTGCTGCAATGAAGATGCTCGATTCTCTGATGAAATGGTGTTCACATCATCAGAAGCTTGAACTCGTCAAAGCTGATCTGATCCCTCAGCTCATCGACACTCTCCATCCACAGTCTTTTTCCTTTGCTGAAGCAGTCGATATCCACAAATGTCTCATGAAAATCGTCGACTTGTCAATCTGGCTCACAACTTCGAATGGGCTCACAAAACTCGGATTTGAAGATCCCACTGAACAACAAGCTGTTCATGAGACAGTTTTGAAGCAAGTTCTGGTCCCATCGGAGAAGTATATTCTCCACCTGTGCGTGAACCGCTTTTCGATCATCGACGGAGACCAATCAGCGATTTTTCTGGAACTCCTCACCCGACTTCTCGAAATTTCTCTTTGTTATCAGCCAACAATGGATTTTGTTCTTCATATACCAGTCGTTCTCACGATTCCAAGTTGTCTCTCCTTCTTCGACCATGATCTCTCAATCTGGGTTTTTCTGTATTATATTGTCGATGGCCAGCAGAAATGGAACAAAACAAGGGGAGAAGTGCGACGAATGATGAAGACAGCGCTCCGAATGTTGAGAACGGAGGGCATCGAAGATGTGATTGAGGCAAAGCTTCAAAACGACAAAAAGGAGTACTTCGGAAGACGTGTTGTTTACTACTCGTTCAACTGGAACAGCCAACAGGGCATGAACCTTCCGAAACATGAATAGAAACTGACGAAAACCAGCGACCATTTCGATCTGTTTCTGACTTCGTTTGGACAGCAAACACTGTTTGTGTGTGCTCTTTGTGGACTCTAGCATCACCTCATGGTTTGTTTTGCGGGATCAATTGGGATTCTCTCTCGCCAGTCTCGCTCGATGATTGCCGCATTCTCCTTCTCCTTCGCCACCACTCTCGCACTGCTCCTTGATGGAAGGCAATGCGTCGATGGATGGGCGCTCTCGGCTGAAGAATGCCGGTTGGGGAATTGTGAGTGGCGAGCTGAAAAAGGCAGGCAATCATGAAGCGAACAGAGAAGGCGAGAGGAAGACGAGAAAGAGCGGCGAAGGAGCTCAAAGTTGTCGGATGGTGGCCATGCAGGAACAAACCGAGATGGATGGATGTTCGGGAGAGAAGGAGAAGAGAGATGCGAAGAGGCAAAGAGGAGGAAGTGCACGACTCACATCCCGCACATCTCTCCGCCTGTATCTGAAGCGACAGACGACACTCAGCGTCGCTTTTGGTCGCTCTCGCCGACGATACCACAATTCGTCATCACTCCCTCTGTCCCCTCACTCTTCGCCTAACCCAGCTCCAACCGCATTCGAGGGAAGGACAAGATTGCTGTTGGCTGACTTGAGCGGAACCAGCAGAAGCAAACACAGCGACATGCAGACCGGCCGACGGAACACAGACACCGCCGACCTCGCCGCATGTTATGAAGTCTCCGTAGTGGCCGCGATTCTGGCTGGACACACATCACACGGTCACCTTCGCTCACTCCATGCGTCGGGACTGTCTCGTGACAGCAAGGACAGCTGACGACACTGGAGTCACTGTCGAGTCAGTACCAGAAACCGAAGCTGACGATGAGAGGGCTGTCGAGAGTGAAGGAGGCGGGAGGTGTTGAAGGGAGTGATGGAAGACAACAAGCGAAGTCACCACTGCAGGTCATCACTTCCGCACTCTCATCGTCTCACTCGCCGCTCCTGTTCTGTTCAGCCAGAGTCCGACTTTCCCTCGCGAAAGCTGATCTGGTCCTTCAAATCATCAACACTCTCAATCCCCTGTCTCTTTCATTCACTGAAGCAGCCGATATCCACAACAACCTCTTGGCAAGCATCAACCATTCACTCTGCCTCACAACTTCAGATGGTCTCGCACAACTCGGACTTAAAAGTGGGAATGAACAAGTTGTTCACAAGACGATTTTTCAGGAAGTTCTTGCCCCTTCCGAGATTTATATTTACCATTTGTGCGAAAACCGCTATTCGATCGTCGATGGTGACCAGTCCAAGTGTTTCATGGAACTCCTCGCCAAACTGGTCCGGATATGTCCGTATTTTCAACCAACAATGGGATTTGTTCTTCATATGCCCATCTTTCTCACGATCCCAAGTTGCCTCACATTCTTCGACGACGATGAATCAATCTGGGATTTTCTGCGTGAAATAACCGGTACACGGCATGAATGGAACGAAACAATGGTTGAAGTGCTACAGCTGGGGAAGACAGTGGATCAAAAGTTGAGAATGGAAGGCATCGAAGATGTGATTGAAGGACGGCTGCGAACGGACCACAAGGAATACTTCGAAGCATGGATTGTGTTTTACTCGATTGAATGGAACCATCTGCTGGGTGGTAACCTCACTCAACTTTGGTAGCAACAGACAAGAACCAGCGACAGTTTCGAACTGTTTCTGATTTCATTTGGGCAACAAACACTGTTTGTGTGATCTTTGACGGCTCTGAAATCACCTCATCGTTTGCCACAATGATTTGGATTCTCTCTCACCACCCACACCCTTCCTCTCCCCTCTGCCTCTCCCTCCCCACCCACACTCTCCCACTCCCCTCTGCCTCTCCCTCCCCACCCACACCCTCCCACTCCCCTCTGCCTCTCCCTCACCACCCACACCCTTCCTCTCCCCTCTGCCTCTCCCTCCCCACCCACACCCTCCCACTCCCTCTGCCTCTCCCTCCCCACCCACACCCTCCCACTCCCCTCTGCCTCTCCCTCACCACCCACACCCTCCCACTCCCCTCTGCCTCTCCCTCACCACTCACACCCTCCCTCTCCTCTCTGCCTCTCGCTCACCACCCACACCCTCCCACTCCCCCTCTGCCTGTCCCTCACCACCCACACCCTCCCACTCCCCTCAGCCATTCACTTTTTCACACTCGATGTGGTGTGTGCTGGTGGATGTTCGTTCAGAGATCACCCACAGTACTCGCACTTCTGTGGATGGGTGTTGTTGTGTCGTGATGCCGAATGGAATCCAAGTTTTGGTTCGCTGCGAAAGGAGGGAATGGAAGACAGGATCGAACTGGGATGACTGAGCGAGGAGAGGACACTCGTCTTTCTCCCCTCTTCGCCAGAATGCAGCCAGAACACGATCGTCAGGACGTCCACAACTCGCCACTGTTCATCCAGCCTCCTTCTCCTTCATCAGTGATGACGTTGTGTTTGGAACGAGTTGACCGAAGTTGATGGACACGTCATCGAGTGAGCCTCGAAAGAGGGGCCTTGTCGTGAGTCTGACAGGAGTCTTCTGATTGTGTCGTCCAATAGACCGACTTCATCTCCTTCATTGCTCGTTCTCCATCCTAGCTTCCTCTTTATTCATCGATTATCTCACTCGTCCTGATTTACTTTGTCTTTCCTCCTCTTGGACGACTATTCCATCTCAAACTCATTGTTTCACACATTCTTTACATTGACCCATAACAAGTGACTGAACGCTGAATCTGAAGGAATGACAGTTTTAGACTCGAAGATAATCACATTCTCTAATTCTCTTTGCACTGGTATCTCTTCACACTATTTTTCAAGTTCTGTAGACTCTTCTCCTTTCCTGAATTGGAACGAAGATCCTCTTGAGTCTGTACACGAAAATGCGGTTGTCTTTCAGTCTCTCGTTGCCCATTTGCAGTTACAGCCAGGGGTTTTGGAACCGGAGGCCAGCCTTAAATAAATTAATATGGTAAACGAGATATCTCATTTTGAAATGGAAAGAAGCAAAAAACCGTAAAAGTGAAGAGAAAATAGTGATTACTCAATTGTCTAGTTTTGGAGTCCGTTTTAGCTTCCAGTGCAAATGTCACCCAGATTGCTGTAGATTGTATTCACATCGGACTATTCGGAAAATGTGGCGATTTTTCATCAAACAGTGGAGATTTTCTGCCGGTAATGTGCTTGGAGATAGAATTATTGCCAGTTTTTTTCAAAGTGCAGACAGATGTAATAGGTCCTATTTTGACGGAAGAAATAGAATCAAGAACGAGTATATGTTTCAAAATGGGATATTTGGTGATTTTGTCCTTTTCCATGACTAGATCCGACCATCTGATTGAGATGACGACATTCCGAGATGGCTATCGATGATATTCCAAGTAAAAATCCAAATTTCTGTTTCAATGTCTTCCAGAAAACTTCAGTTCGGCTGCCAAAGTCGAATATCACTTCTGTGTCCCTGCTCAACAAACACTCGTTCGAGAGTGTTGATCGCTGAGGATTTCATTGACAACGGAGAAAGTTTATGGAAATGGAGGAAAAACAATGGTAGAGGTGGAGAGTTGAATATTGAATCTGATGGTTGTTTTTCCAGTTCACACTTTAAAAAATGAAGAAAATGAGCAAAAACGATCAGCTCCGCATTTGCTCAATAAGAGGTTTTCAACCTTCTCCGTGATTTTCTCGCCATTTCTCCGTATTCTCTTTTGGTGTTTTTTTTATTTTCAAAAAAGAATCACCCAGAGCGTCAGAGTGGCGAAAAGTGAACTTTCTCTGCCTCCACCAACAGTGTATTACCCATAAATTCCTCCGGTTCCAAAACCCCTGGTTACAGCATGCACTTGATGTCTCACTGGAAGCAAAAGCCGCAAAATTCCTCGAATTTGTGGTTCCACCGAATCCAGACTTTATCTACTATTTTCTCGGCAACCTTGCATCGTTATCTGATGAATCTTTAACTGATTTCGTACAATCCACTGTGGTGCTCATTTCCTCACCCAGTCAGATCATCACCACAGCTGCAATGAAGATGCTGAAATCTCTGATCGTTTGTTGTTCAACTAATCACAAGCTTGCCCTCGTCAAAGCCGATCTGATCCCTCAACTCATCACCACTCTCAATCCGCATTCTCTTTCTTTCACAGAAACAGTCGATATCCACACATGTCTTCTTTCAATCATGTACAAATTTGTCCACCTCGCAACTCCACTTGGTCTCGCCCAACTCAGAATTGAAGATGACGATGAACAACAAGCTGTTCACGAGACAGTTTTGAAGCAAGTTCTGTCACCTTCGGAGCAGTATATATGCTATCTGTGCGTGATCCGCTATTCGATTGTCGATGGACGCCAATGCGTAGATTTTGTGGACCTCCTCGCTACCCTCCTCCAAATATCACCTTTATATCAACCAACACTGATTTTTTTCCTGAATATGCCAGTCGTTGTCACGATTCCAAGCTGTCTCACATTCTTCGAGTACGAGGTCTCAATCTGGACTTTTCTGAATGAAATGACCGATGCCCAGCGGGACTGGAACAAAAAAAGAGGAGAAGTTCAACAGATGTGGAATACAGTTCATCGAATGTTGAGAATGGAGGGCATCGAAGACGTGATTGAGGGAAAGCTGCGGAACGACCGAAACGCATACGAAGGAAGAGCGATTGTTGAATACTCGATCAGATGGAACAACCAGCTGGGCATGAACCTTCCACGACCCAGATAGAAACAAACCAGGACAAAAGAACGTTTCGACCTGTTTCTGCCTCCTTTTGGCAACGAACACGATTTGTGTGTGATCGTTGTCGTTTCGGGCATCACTTCATCGTTTGCTGGAACGCTTCAGATTCTCTCTCTCCAGTGACCCTCGATCGTCGCCTCACTCTCCTTCATTCCCCTTCGCCACACTCTCGCACTGCTGGTTTGTGGAAGGGGATGCATTCATTGATGGATCAATCGATGGTGACGATTTCCGGTGCACTCGGGACAGTCCTGACGTGATGTCTTCGAGTGTGGCCATGACATGCCTCGGCCTCGTCGTGTCTGTCTTGTGGGAGCAGGGCCGAGAGGGCAGGAGGGGTGATGAACAGGGCGCATTGTTGTTGGAATGAACGACTTCAACACGATTGATGTTCGCCCAGCGATTTCACTCCTTTCTCACCCGAACTCCTTTTGAGTGCATTCCAGTCATCGCCTTCGAACGCCACCAAATGCAGACAGACCTTTTCGTTTCATCATCCCGAGACACGCCAGCTCGTGTCACTCCATCACTCACTCTTCGTCTATCCCACCCTCCTCCGCAATCAACCCAGCCGACATCAGCACTCCAACGCCAGCGTCCACACTCCACGCGAGGGAGCGTTCGCGTTCTCCTCCACTCGCTTCCATCGCTCCATGTGTTGGTCGCTTCCCCTACGCCTTCGTCTCCGTTTGTGTCGATGGAGGAACGATCACACTGCCCTTTCGGATGCGGATCTGTCATCTCACAAAATCTGACATTCACATGGCATGTGAAGCATGATCGAACGGCCAGCGAGCGATGTTGGGAGTGCTTGTGAGAACAGGGAATGGACGCGTCTCTTCGTCATTCACTGACATCCCACAATTGTCTCGCATCCTCGTCTCGACTGAGCGGTTGCTGTGAATGAGAAGGGCGGATGGGAGAAAGGCGGTGGATGGGTTGGGTTGGGCGTGAGGTGGACCAAATGGGCCGTGAACTTTCGAGAGTGGGGGAACACTCCCCGCGTCACATTGAGTGTGCATTGCTGTGAACCAAAAAGCGGACAAATGTGTGGGATTCGATTTGATGGTTCGGGAAACCCAAAATAATCGCCCAACCGATGTCTGGCCGCAAAGGGCGGAACACTGTGTGCTGTTGATGACACTGGTGGAGAAGGGAGTGGCTGAGGGATGGGCGGTGCAATGTGTCGAAGGGAGCGATGAGATTCGGCAGGGAACGGCGAATCTGAACGAGAGTCAAGGACCAAAGACGATGAAGGACTGTGAATCATGACGCCTGAATCTCTTCATCTGCATTCATGCTTCGTAATTCATCCACACACTGTTCTTCGATGAGTTGATGCCTTCTGTCTTTTAGCATCGTTCACTCATTGTCTCTTCATTCCCTGATTGTGTCAATCTTCGTTGGTTGATTTTATTTCTTCCTTTTCGACGTCAATTTCATCTCACCATCATTGTTTCGCTCACTCTTCGTTCTGACCCATGACGAGATTTTTTGGTGAATCAATCTGAATGACCGCGATTGACAATAAACCCGACGCCTCCTCGAGCACAGCACGCTCTGATATGTCCTCCTCTCAGTTACCATTTTCAATGGATTGTTCGGCGTTCCTGAATTGGAGGGAAGATGCTGATGAAACCATACAAGAAAAGGCAATTGTCTTCCAGTCTCTTGTTGCCACTATGATGTTCCAGCCTGCTTTTGATGTGTCTCTGGAAGCAAAAGCCGCACAATTCCTCGAATCTGTGCGTCCAGAGGGTCGAAACTCCGCCGATGCTTTTCTCGGCACTCTTGCATCGAACTCTGATAAGTCTTCCCCCGACTTCGTACAGTCAATTCTGGTGCTGATTTCTTCAGCCAGTCAGGCCATCACCACAGCATCAATAAAGATGCTGGATTCTCTGTTCGATTGGTGTTCCGCTAAATTCAATCTGACCCTCGTCAACGCTGATCTGATCCCTCAACTCATCGACACTCTCCATCCGCTGTCTCTTTCTTTCACCGAAGCCGTCGACATCCACATCTGTCTCATGAATAGCATCAACCATTCTCTCTGGCTCGCAACTACGGATGGGCTCTCAAAACTCGAAACTGAAGATGACGATGAAGATCAAGCTGTTTACGAGACAGTTCTTCAGCAAGTTCTAGTCCCATCGGAGATGTATATTTGGCATTTGTGCGCGAACAGCTTTTCGATGATCGACGAAGACCAATCCATGCGTTTTCTGAAACTGCTCGCCAGACTCCTCCAAGTATCACCTGTCTATCAACCGATAATGGATTTCGTTCTTGATATGCCGGTCGTTCTCGCGATATCAAGTTGTCTCACATTCTTCGAAGATGAACACTCAATCTGGGACTTTCTGAATTGCATGACCAAAGCCCAGCGGGACTGGAACGAGACTGAAGGAGAGGAGCGACAGCTGTGGAAGACAGTGCTTCGAATGTTGAGAATGGAGGGCTTCGAAGATGTGTTTGAGGAAAAGCTGCGAAACAACAAACGCGGATATGGAAGAGCGATTGTTGAATACTCGATCAGATGGAACAACCAGCTGGGCATGAACATTCCGGAACGGGAATAGAAACAGACAAGAACCAGCGAACATTTCGAACTATTTCTGCCTTCATTTTACACAAAAAACACTGTTTGCGTGTGATCTAAGTCGGCTCTGGCATCACAAAATGGTTTTGTTTGCTGTAACGATAGGGATTCTCTCTCGCCAGTCTCGCTCGATGGTCGCCACACTTTCCGTCTCCATTTCCCCCACTCCCACACTTCGCAAGCCGATACGGAGGGATCGGAAGATATTGTTGCCCAAGTCACGGCCGGTCTCGATCCCTGCTCCCTCGCCACCCACACCCTCCCACTCCCCACTGCCTCTCCCTCACCACCCACACCCTCCCACTCCCCTCTGCCTCTCCCTCACCACCCACACCCTCCCACTCCCCTCTGCCTCTCCCTCACCACCCACACCCTCCCACTCCCCTCTGCCTCTCCCTCACCACCCACACCCTCCCACTCCCTCTGCCTCTCCCTCACCACCCACACCCTCCCACTCCCCTCTGCCTCTCCCTCACCACCCACACCCTCCCACTCCCCTCTGCCTCTCCCTCACCACCCACACCCTCCCACTCCCCTCTGCCTCTCCCTCACCACCCACACCCTCCCACTCCCTTCAGCCATTCCCCTCTCCACACTCGGTGTGGTGTGTGGTGGTTTCTGTTCGTTCGGAGCGCACCCGCAGTACTCGCACTTCAATGGATGGGTGTTATTGTGTCGTGATGCCGAGCAGAATCCAAGTTTTGGGTGGCTGCGAATGGAGGGAATGGAAGACAGGATCGAACTGGGATGGCTGAGCGAGGAGAGGACGCTCGTCTTTCTCACCACTTCGCCAGAATGCAGCCAGAACACGATCGTCAGGACGTCCACAGCTCGCCACTGTTCACCCAGCCTCCTTTTCCTTCATCAGTGATGAAGTTGTGTTTGGAACGAACTGACCTCAGTTGATGGACACATCATCAAGTGCACCTCAGAAGAGGGGCCTTTTCGTGAGTCTGACAGGAGTCTTCTGATTGTGTCGTCCATAAACCCGACAACGAATCAGTCGGAGCTGACACTGTGAACAGCATTCATCGTCGATTGTGGGACGTCCGCGTTCTTTTCGAAAAGATAAAATGTGTTGAAGAAAGTTCTCGTTATTCATTGATCTTCTCGTCAGTGTCATTGAAGTGGGAAGAAGGAGAAAAACTCAAAGTCATCAAAATTACCATCCTCTTCTCGTTCCTACTTTTCGAATGTCGGACTTTGGACAGACATCACATCGTCACAATCGGAGTTGTCATCTCCTTCCGATCCACTGCTTGTCCGCGGTTCTTTGTTCACTTCAACTTGTTCATTGTCAGCTGCCGAAACGCATTCGGAACGCAGCCACGACGAGCTCACAACAAGACGAGACTTGTTTGACGGAAGAGCTTCGTCCTCACTCCCAATCACTTCGCGCAACTTCTGAATGGCTGCTTGTTGCTGTTCTCGTTGTGCTGTCTCTTCTGGGGTGGGAGGGAAAGGTGTGGACCAGTGAAGCGGATTCTCATCCATCCACCACTCTGCGTCTCTGGCTTCCCTGTCTGCCCCGACCAGCTCCAGCTGCCTTTGGTTGTCTTCAAGTCGAGTCAGAACTGCCTCTGCCATCGCACGCAAGTCGATCGTGTTCACTTCGCTTCCACACTCGCACATGCCCAGCTCAGTCTGATTCCCAATCACTGCCGAATCGTCAGTTGGCGCCATCCCTCTTCCCTCCCACAAAACCAGCTCCTCGTCTGCAATCACACGCAATGCTCTGTAAATCATAAACATCAAATCAAAATATCGAAGAAGAAACAGAACGAGAGATGAGAATTGAGAGATGACATACCTGACCAAGATGACACGAGTTCCATCAGAATCCAATCCATCCTCCGCCACGCAGTTCCCACACTCCAAAGAACGCCGAATCAGACGGCTCGGGAGTGGAGAGAGCGACGTGTCCAGATGAACTCCATCAGAGCGAGTGAAGACATCCGCAGACCACGCTTCGGACACAACCACACCACTTCTGATGACGAGAGAAAATGAAGGATCGTGGAGAAGAGGAGGAGAGAAAAGCGAAGACAAATGCGATGAAAAGTGAGGAAAGAGAAAGATGAGGAAGTCTGAAGATACATGATAGCGACGACTTCGTTCGGATTCACGACACCTTCCAAAAACACTCCCACAGACGCACTGAATCCAGTCAGGAAGGGATGGTGAGAGCGAGCAAGCACGAGATTGAAGGGATGGCTGAGACAAGGACCGAGAACAGCACCTGCGAAGATCACAACGAGAGAGGCAGACACGATCCATCTGGAAACAGGGACGAGTGGTGAAGGACGATCGACAACTCAGCAGGGAAGAGCAGCTCGGCCAGAGCACGCGGTGACAGTTCAACGAAACACGAGTCGCACAGAAACTTCCTGCGATGAGAGGAGAAGAGAGAGGAGAGAGGAGAGGAGAAACAATCAGAATCAAACCAGACACACTCGAAGTTCATAGCTCGCACAGCCGACTTCGCAAAGAGTGAACACTGCAAGGCACACGACGCATGACAGAACGCTCCACACTCCACACACACCAGCCCTGCATACATTACACAGAAGAGCACACACCGTCGTCCATCCTTGCTGCCAACGAGCAGAAGCCGCAGATTGGCATCACTTCGTCTTCTGGTTCTCTGCTCACTTCACCTCTGCCCTGTCTTGGCTGAGCGAGAATGGCGAAAGAAGAACAACAAACTGGAGTGTTTATGTTGCGGATCGTTCGGTTGTGTACTGCCAGATTTGATGATTGAGAGAATACTTTCCCACATCCAGTGAAGGTGAATTGGAAGGGTTTCTCGCCAGTGTGGGTTCTGTTGTGTTGGTTGAGAGCAGATGAAGTTGTGAACGCTTTCCCACATCCAGAGACTGTACATTGGAATGGTTTTTCACCAGTGTGGGTTCGTTCATGTGTTGTCAGATGAGAAGAAGTTGTGAACGCTTTCCCACATCCAGAGACTGTACATTGGAATGGTTTTTCACCAGTGTGGGTTCGTTTGTGTCTGTTCAGATCAGATGAAGTTGTGAACGCTTTCCCACATCCAGAGACTGTACATTTGTATGGTTTCTCTCCAGAATGGATTCGTTTGTGTGTTTTGAGAGTTGATGATTCCGTAAAAGCTTTTCCACATCCAAGGAAGGGGCATTTGAAGGGTTTCTCGCCAGTGTGGATCCGTTCGTGTTGTTTGAGACTTGTTAACTGAGAAAACGCTTTTCCACATCCAAGGAAGGGGCATTTGTACGGTTTCTCACCAGTATGTGTTCTTTCGTGAACATCGAGATGAGAGCGTTTATTCGTCGAATAATCACAATACGAGCACGTAAATCGCTTCAAGGACATCAATACTCTGAATGAGTGTGATTATGTGGTGGATGTTGAGAATGTCGAAAATAGACATTCCAGCAATCCCAATATGTTGGGGCGATCTTCATCATTTGGCAAGATCTCTATAATTCTGGAAGTAAGGTTCTTCCTCTGTTGACTGTTCTGTTTTCCACTGATTTGGGTGCTCTTACTTGTTCTTATTCCAGAGCGACGAGACGAAAGGAAGACATTTGAAAAGTATCGTGATCCTTTAGTGAGATGAACATATTTCATTCTTAGAGATGGTTTTGAATGCTATAGTTTGCCCCAAAGTACTCAAGAACAGTGAGAAACACGAGTCACTACTCTTCCTCCTCTCTCCTCGTTCTTCGCCAGTGTTTGAGTTGTGTTTGGCCCGAGTTGACCGAAGTTGATGGACTGATCATCGTGCTGTGTCCTTCCGCGGAGTAAAACAATGAAATGCACACAAGCGAAGCCACAACCATATTATCACACCTTTACGTCGTCGTTTGAAACGACTTGTTCTCATGATTTGCTCATTCTCCCTCCAACCTTCCTCTTGGTTCAGCGATGATCTCACTCATCATGATTTCCTGTTTTGTTCTTCCTTTGAACGATCATTTCGTCTCAACATCATTGTTTTGCTCATTCTTTTTTCTGACCCATAAGGAAAGTTTCTTAAAGACAACTCGATCAGAATGACCGAGATTCTTCCGAAAACTGATGTCATCCTCTCAGTTGCCATTTTCATTGGATTGCTCGCCTTTCCTGAATTGGAGCGGGGAAAAACTTGAATCTGAACACGAAAAGGTCGTAATCTTTCGATCTCTCGTTGCCACATTGAAGTTTCAGCCTGCACTTGATGACTCTCTGGAAGCAAAAATCGTGAAATTTCTCGATTCTGTGAGACTGTATCTTCAAGAATCAACAGATGAATTTATCAGCAGCCTTGCACGAAATCCTGATGAATCTATGACGGACTTCGTACAGTCAATTGGGGTGCTCATTACTTCGCCCAGTCATGCTGTTACCACCGCTGCAATGAAAATGCTCGATTCTCTGTCGTTGTGGTGTTCACAGAACATCCATCTGTCCCAATAATTTTGAAAGAATCCATCCGTTTCACTGGTCTTTCTATCAAATTCTGTCTATTCTTGTTCCAGGAACAGATTAAAGTCCTCAATCTCCACGGATATCTTCTCTCAAAACTTCGTTTCTACACATCCTCTTTTCAAGCACTGACTCTCCAACCTTCATTGTGACCTCACTGCTCCACCTTTGATAAACTGCGTTCCACTCAGATCGATGTACATCAAGTCACATGTGTGAAGATCGGGTGTGCTCTTTTCACTTTCTTTGAAACTCGTAGCACCTGAAAGCGGATTCTCTTTTTCCATGACGGTTACTCTTGGAGATTAAGATAATGATGTCCCAATGTCTCTTCACCAGTGTCAAACAGACATATAAAACCTGTTTGTTCTCAATTATCTCTCATAATTTCAGATAGACAAAGGAAAGGAGTGTTCAGGACACGATCGATGATGATCTTGCCAGATGGGTGCAAACATGTGTCCAATTCAAGAAAAAATACTTGTACTCCTGGGTTCATGCAGAAATCTAATTTCAACTGATAATTCAAGTGCAATAGAGCATTTTCGAGACTATTGAGTATTTTGCCTCTATTTCTTCACAATACATCTTATCCGTACTCTCCATTGTAGAACCTTCTTTTTTCACATTGTCTCACCTCATGATCTTCTCTCATCTGTTTTTGAAACAATAAATGTGTTCAATTGGCGTTTCAAAAAAGTGTCGTTTCTCGTCACGATCGAAGCTCAATTTCGAAACAAACCCCTTTTCCATCATATTTGAGTGATTTTAAGAATTTGGAGAAAAATAAAAAAAGTGAAACCATCCATAGTGTTTTGGCTCTTTTCAAAATTATTGGGACATCTTACCCTCGTCAAAGCTGATCTGATCCCTCAATTCGTCATCACTCTCAATCCACTCTCTCTTCCATTTGACAACGCAGTCGATATCCACAACAACCTCATGACAACCCTCAGGAACTTTGTCTGGCTCACAACTACGGATGGTCTCGCCTCTCTCGCAATTCATGATCACAATGCACAACAAGCTGTTCACGAGACTGTTCTGAAGCAAGTTCTCGTCCCTTCGGAGAAGTATATATGCCATTTATGCATCAACCGTTATTCGATCATCGATGGGGAACAATCAGAGTATTTTCTGACACTCCTCGCCCGACTCCTCCGAATATCTCCTTCTTATCAACCAAAAATAGATTTTGTCCTATATCTGCCAGTCTCTCTCACGATTCCAAGTTGTCTCGCATTTTTCGAAGCTGATCACTCAATCTGGTATTTTCTGGATGAAATGGTCGATTCCCAGCGGGAATGGACCGAACAAAGGGGAGAAACACGACAGATGGGGAATGTAGTGTATCGAATGTTGAGAATGGAGGGCATCGAAGATATGATTGAAGAAATACTGCAAAATGACAGAAACACATACTGCGGAAGATGTATTGTTGCCTTATCGATCAGATGGAACAACCTGCGGGGCATGAACCTTCCCTTATGGAGATAGAAACATGCCAGCACCGACGGACGTTTCGAACTGTTTCTGACTTCTTTTGGACAACAAACACTGTTTGGCTGTGATCTTTGTCGGCTCTGGCATCACCTCATGGTTTTCTTTGCCGGAACGGTTCGGATTATCTCTCGCCAGTCTCGCTCGATTGTCGACACACTCTCCTGACTCTTCCACTCTCGCACTGCTCCTCTGTGGAAGTCAATACGTCGATCAATCGATCCAATGTGACGATCGGCGGGATTTTGTGATTGCGTGGTTGTTATCCAAAATGGTGCTCTCTTGATGATTGATTTTTATCATGAAAGACATTTCAAACACCATCTTCCTCTCTCCCTCCGCCTTCTTGCTTGCTGGGCGAAGCGACACTGAAGATCTCGTTCCCTGCTCAGTTACCACCCTCCCACTCCCCTCTGCCTCTCCCCTCACCACACTCGGTGTGGCGTGTGCTGATGGTTGTTCCTTCCACACACCCTTCCGCCCTCCTGTTTGGGTCCTGCCCAACTTTCTTCTTTTCTCGAGTTTTATCAACTGCACTCTCCGACGTGTTGATTCACTTTTGTTTCTGTGGCACCGTAACAATATTGCATGAACGTGACATGAACGATGAGAACAATGCGAATCGGGGACGATCGTTCTTCGAAAGATGATTCTTGAAGACTTGGAGGACACTCTGGAAGGATGTTGAGCAGTGCAAGCGGAGATTGGGGAAGAACAGATGCTGAACACTCTCCTTCATTCTTCTTCACCGCCTCTCTCACACTGCTGCACTGTTCGCACTGCTCGTTTCTGAAAAGCAATGTATGGCTTCGAAGACACGATCGAACAACGCCATGAAAACGAGCAAGCAAGATCATGATTGTCATTGTCACAAGTTGAAAGAATTGAGACGTGTGTTGGGAGGAAACAAGGCTGAGCAAGCATTTCTCAGGAAGGAGGGACGAGGAATGGGATCGAAAACACGAAGAGTCGAGTGGAAGGAAGGACGAGGAAGAGAAGAACAGACTCTGCGATACCCAGAAAGAACAGGATCCGGCGATCTCATTCGGAATGGGATGGCTGGAAGTGGAAGTGAGAGACGGAGGAAAAAGCGAAGAAAACAGACCAACACGTGTTGGATGGAGAAGGCGAGCATGAGACGAGAAAGAGAGGTGGAGGAACTGGAAGTGATCGAATGCTGGACAAGCCGAACGCATCATCGAGACATGAATGTTCAGAAGAGAAGGAAGAAGAGAAAGAAAGAGCGGGGAGAGGCAGAAGAGACACACACGAGGAAAAGAGGGAGAAGTGCATAACTCCCCTCCCGCACATCTCTCCGCCTGTCTCTGCCGTGGAAGATGAAGCTCGGCGTCGCTTTTCATCCCTCCATTCCACCCTTTCTTCTTCGAAATGGTGGTCAGCTGGTGCTTCTTTTGGTTGATCGGACTGACTCTGTCTTGCTCTGTTTCGACGTGTGCGTGTGCACCCTCTCTGCGCTGACGTGACACAGACACAAACACGGGAACACGATCCTTGGCGAATTGTGGCTGTTTTCGTTCTTTCAGCCTTCCCAGACTTCGATGCGAGGAGCGACGGATCTCGCTCCAATCCTTCCTTGGTGATCCTCAACACTTTGGCTCTTCTTTTGTCTCTTCTCGCCCTTCTTGCCATCCATTCATCGATCACCGTCAGCACTCACTGTCTTTCACCATCTCCATTCTCCTCTCATTCTCACTTCTTCATTCGTAAATCGTCTCAACACTCGTTCATCGCTTTTGTTACCCCTTTTTGGATGTCAATTTCATCTCAATCTCTTTCTTTGACTCATTGTTCTAACCAATAACGAGCGTTTTTTCCTCCATCAATCAGAATGAACGATGTACTACGGTTCACCGTGGACGATGATTATGAGAGTCGTTGTGGTTTGATCTTTCATTTCTCAATCCGAACCAGCGATTGATCAAGATGTCAAAACCAGTTAAGGTACCCGATGGATGTATGTTCTTTTCCTGCTTTTGATAGGCATCTGGTTGTTTTACTTGTTCAGATACGTTCGTGAGAACAATCAGCTCTGGTGGCTTCGGAAGTGTTGTTGAATTGATGGAGAATTCGACTCAGGAACATTATGCTGGAAAGATGATTCCGTGCATGACTGCAAAAGACGAGGAACGAATAGACCGTGAAGTTAATCGACTTCGAAAGTTCACTCATCTGGGAATCGTTGGACTGAAAGAAGTTGCATCGATGGACAACATGAAAGTGATTGTGATGGAACTTGGAGGACATTCACTTGCGGATATCGTTCGAGATCACACATCTCGTGGAGTTCTTGTGGCGCGCGATGTTTGATCTTGTTTTGTTGTTTTCTCATTGATTGTGGTTGATTTTGTTGTTCTTTGGGTGGGATGTTGTTCATTGATTGATTATTGTTGAATTTCTCTTTCTGTTGATTCTCAGGTTGTTTATCGAGTGATGGTTGACACTTCGTCGGCGTTGAACTTGATGCACAACGACTCAAGCGGGGCGACAGCACATGGAGATGTGAAGATGGAGAACATTCTTCTGTTTCCAGGGGGACACTTCAAATTGTGTTTGTCTTTCTCTCCGTTCACATCTTTTTCTTCTTTCGACATTCTACGATTCCTTCATTTCTGCTTTCTCGTCTTTCATTTTCTTGTTTTCTTATGATTCTTATTTTGATTTTTGTAATTATTCGTTTTTTGGGAGTTCAGGTGATTTGGGGGCGGCAGAATCGGAAGATGTGAACTCATCGCATGGAGTCATGTCTCAACTGTATGTGTCGCCGGAACGAATGGAATCGGAAACAGGAAAGGCGACGTGCTCATCGGATGTGTGGGCGTTGGGGATTGTTCTTCACTGGCTTCTGTTTGGAGAGCCGCCTTTCAAGAGTCAGAATGCAGCTCGATTGTTTCGAGAGATTGGGTCGTTCCGAGTGTCGATGATTGGTTCGAGTTGTGGAGGAGAAGAACGAGCGCTTCTGATGCGAATGTTGGATCCTGTTTGCATCTTCTCTTCTGTTCTTTCTTCATCGATTTTCTTTTTCTTCCTTCTCTTCGTGCTTGGTTTTTTTTTGTTTTCTGTTCAGAATCCAGAGACTCGAGAGACAAGTCGTCAATTGTGTTCTTTTGGAGTGTTTCGTTGCCTTGTGAACACTCCTTCAGGGGTTTGGAAACTGAAAGATGCTGACGACCAGGAAAACTCCGACAAACTGAAGAACGCTGCACGATTGGAAACAGAACAAGCTTTGACTGGCTGAGCACAAGACAAAGAAACGATTGAGTGGTTGGAAATGGAGTTGAAGAAAGAGAAAGAGAGAACAGCTCAACTGGCAATCGAACTGGAGGAATACAAGCGGACACGAGAACTTCTGTGCGAGGAAGAACAAGCACATCAAGATGAGATACTCAAAGTGCAGTTGTTGGAGGAAGAGCTGTCTGCAGCACGGGAGGCATTGATCAAAGAACAAGAGGAACACAAAGAGACGCGAGTACAACTGCACGAGCAATCGCACACACGTCAAAGCAACGCCATCCAAATGCGATTGTTGGAGGAAGAACTATCGACAACACGGGAGGCGTTGATCAAAGAACAAATGGAACTCAAAATGACGCGAGAAAATCTGCAGAAGCAATCACAAACTTGTCAAAGCAACGCAATCCAAATTCAGTTGTTGGAGGAAAACCTGTTGACATCGCAAAAGACACTGCTCCAAGAACAGGAGGAACACAAAAAGACGCAAGAACTTCTGCACGAGCAATCGCACACACGTCAAAGCAACGCAATCCAAATTCAATTGTTGGAGGAACAACTATCGACAACACGGGATAGATTGATCAAAGAACAAGAGGAACACATAAAGATGCACCAACTTCTGCGCGAGCAAGCACAAGCACTTCAAAGCGATGCCATCCAAATTCAGATGTTGGAAGAAGAACTCTCGGCTGTGGAGGACGCGCTGCTCAAATAATTGGAACATCACCGCACGATTCAACAACTCCTGCGCGAGCAACCACAAGCACGTCAAACCGACGCAATCCAAGCGCCATCATCGGAGCAAACTCTCCCAGTTCCCAAAGAAGAGATCGGGAGAGCGAAGGAAGCCACAGAACAGCAGCACACTGTTTCGAGGATGGAGTGATGTCTACTTTGGTTTCCTGGATTCAGTCTCTCCACTTCCCAGCTTGGCGAATCCATTAGAAATGATGTTGCCCGTCTGTTCTTCTCTCTTCTCATCTTCTCAGACTCTGTCAGTCTCACCAGATACGGTCGTGTCTTGTGTTCCTCACCATCATTTCGTTCACTTGAAAATTACAGCCCGATTTTGAAAAATGGAGATTGCATCCGAGTGATCCTCATCTTGTCTTTGGTGGTACAGTCTTCCGAATCACTATCCTGTGGGAGTGGATCCTGTAAGTGCAAGTTGACGTTCCGAGCAGCGATTGAGAGAGAAACGAGAACAAGATGAGCGAAGACTTCCCGTCTGTGACGATAAACACCTACGACGAAGCTGAGACATCCTCTTTCATTTCGAAGACACAAAAGATGTTGAAGAAAGTTCTCGTTATTCATTAGATTGTTCGCCAGTGTCATTGAAGTGGGAAGAATGAGAAAGTCTCAAAGTCGTAAAAATCAACATCCTCTCCTCGTTCCTGCTCCTCGAGTGTTGGACTGCGGAAAGGTGTCACATCGGCCCAATCGAAGATGTCATCTCCTTCCGATTCACTGCTTGTCCGCGGTTCTTTGTTCACTTCAACATGTTCGGTGTCAGCTGCCGAAACGCATTCTGAGCGCAGCCACGACGAGCTCACAACAAGACGAGACTTGTTCGACGGAAGAGCGTCTTCATCACCCCCAATCACTTCGCGCAACTGTTGAATGGCTGCTTGGTCGCGTGCTCTTTGTGGTGTCTCTTCTCTGGTGGGAGGGAAAGGCGTTGACCAGTGAAGCTGATTCTCACCCATCCACCACTCTTCTCCTCTCACTTCGCTGTTCCTCTCCTCAAACTCCAGCTGCCTCTCGTTTTCTTCAAGTCGCGACAGCACAGTTTCGGCCATCGCACGCAAGTCGATCGTGTTCACCTCGCTTCCACACTCACACATGCCCAGCTGTGTCCGACTCACAAGCCCGATCGAATCGTCTCTCGTCGCCATCCCTCTTCCCTCCCACAACACCAGCTCCTCGTCTGCAATCACACGCAGTGCTCTGTCAATCACAAATATCGGAGAAGAAACAGAACGAGAGATGAGAGAAGAGAGAAGCCAACCTGACAAAGATGACACGAGTTCTATCAGTATCCACTCCGTCCTCCGCCACGCAGTTCCCACACTCCAAGGAACGCCGAATCAGACGGCTCGGGAGAGGAGAGAGCGACGTGTCCAGATGAACGCCATCAGAGCGAGTGAAGACAGCCGCAGACCACGCTTCGGACACAACCACACCACTTCTGAAGAAGAGAGAAGAAACAAGAATCAGAGAGAAGGAGAGGAAGGGAGGAATGGGAAAGACGAAGAAGTGAAGATGAAAGAGAAGTGAGGAAGTATGAAGATACATGATAGCAACGAATTCGTTCGGATTCACGACACCTTCCACAAACACTCCAACTGACGCACTGAACCCAGTCAGGAAGGGATGGTGAGAGCGAGCAAGCACGAGATTGAAGGGATGGCTGAGACTAGGACCAAGAACAGCACCTGCGAAGATCACAACGAGAGAGGCAGACACGACCCATCTGGAAACAGAGAAGTGTGGTGAAGCACGATCGACAAATCGCCAGGGAAGAGCAGCTCGGCCAGAGCAGGCGGGGACAGCTCACCGAAACACGAGTCGCACAGAAACTTCCTGCGAAGAGAGGAAAGGAGAGCGGAGAGAGAATCAGAATCAGAACAGACACACTCGAAGTCCATCCCATGAATCGCCGACTTCGCAAAGAGTGAACACTGCAAGGCACACGACGCGTGGCAGAACGCCCCACACTTCACACACACCAGCCCTGCACACATCACACAGAAGAACACACACCGTTGTCCATCCTTGCTGCCAACGAGCAGAAGCCACAGATTGGCATCACTTCGTCTTCTGGTTTTCTGCTCACTTCACCTCTGCTCTGTCGTGGCTGAGCGAAAATGATGAATGAATATCAGCACACTGGAGTGTTGATGTTGTGGACAGTTCTGCTGTGTGTTGCCAGATTTGATGATTGAGAGAACGCTTTCCCACATCCAAGAAACGTGCATTTGTATGGTCTCTCACCAGTGTGGCTTCTTTCGTGAATTTTCTGTTCAGATGATGTTTTGAAAGTTTTTCCACATCCAGTGAATGAGCATTTGTATGGTTTCTCGCCAGTGTGGATCTGTTCGTGTCGTTTGAGATGAGTTGATTTCCTATAAGCTTTTCCACATCCAGGAAATGAGCATTTGAATGGTTTCTCACCAGTGTGGGTTCGTTCGTGTTTCCTGAGAGTTGATGGATCTGGAAAAGTTGTTCCACATCCAGTGAATGAGCATGTGAACGTTGTCTCTCCAGAATGGATTCGTTCGTGGTCTTTGAGATGACATGATCGAGAAAACGTTTTCCCGCATCCAGAATATGTGCACATAAAGGGTCTTTCACCAGTGTGTTTTCGTTCATGTCTTGTCAGTTGAGATGAAGTTATGAATGCTTTTCCACATCCAGTGAATGAGCATTTGTATGGTTTCTCGCCAGTGTGGATTCTTTCGTGTGTTTTGAGATGAGATGATTGCCTAAAAGCTTTTCCACATCCATGAAACGTGCATTTGTATGGTTTCTTGCCAGTGTGGGTTCGTTCGTGTTTCCTGAGAGTTGATGAATCTGGGTGATTCTAAATGAAATGTTACTTTACACTATGGTGCGTTACAAAAAATTAAAAATTGCACAATTTGCATTCATCTGCTTTCAGGACTGAAAAGTGCTAAATTTTGTAGATTTTGCTTTGATCGCGTTCGATTGAGCTCTTATAGGATCTGGACATTTTATCACTTTTTTTTCTTCACAACGTTTCAGAAATCAAAGAGGTGGTGGTAAACGACATAAAAAAACGGATTTGTGAGAGAAATGCGAATTGAAAACATATATCATCCAAAAAACCGTGAAAAGCTTATTTTGGATATCTCACTTCAAACATAAAAGATCTCTATGAAATTTCTGGTGTGTGTCAGAATGGCGTGTTTGTGGGCAACATGCAACTTGGTCGGACAGACCTATTCAGTCAATGAGTGATTGTACCGGTGATTTTCTAGGAAATAAGGAGAATCGAAGCGATTAGAGATTCGGAAAAACTTCATTTTCTCAAAATTTCTGATAGTGAATTAGGGCGATCTTGACAAAGAATTGGTTGATTCTCTGTCAAAAAACCTTCATTTATCTTTAAAGAACACCTATTCCTTTAATATCAAGTCTTGGAACTTTCTAGAGGTCTATACATTTCTGAGATTTCCTATTTTAGATTTCATGGTTTGATCCGACCCTTATTTTTATGATTTACTCCGAGGTTTCTGTGCTTTTTTTCGGAATCCTAGAGCAACATATCTTCCCTAGAAAGATCTGAATAGTGTGTTTTTGACTGTTAGAGTCCTTTTTGATCTGTCCCGCCAAGTTGCAGTTTGCCTGTTTGTGACGTGGAAATGAAGGAACGACACTTTTAATGGTTTGCTACAGAGGAGGGAGGCAGATCAGAAAACGCAAGTTCACTGTGAGAAGAGAAGAACGAGACTACCAGATCTGAATGATACAGCTGAAGGAAAAGAGATGAAAAAACTCGAAATCACAATAAAACATAGAGATGTCAAGTGTCATTGATAGATCTGAGTTGAAATAAAACGGACTTGGAAAGCGAAGATGAGAATATATACACTGTTCAAACGATGGAGGTCAGCTTCAAATGATGTGTTAGAACGAGGTACTTGCACAATTTTGGGGGAACGTGTTAGTTTGAGCGAAGAAGGATCGCTGAAAGAAGAAATCAGACGGAAAAGATTGGATGAAGAGTCAGAAAAATGGAAAACACCTTAATCATGTCGAATGAAGGAGAATATGAGCGCTCTGAAAATTGTATTGAGTTTCTGCTCATATGACAGAAGAAAATACGCGGGTAACAATTCATTTAGAATCACCCATCTGTGAAAGATTTGCTACATCCCGGGTACGAACATTGGAATGGTTTTTCAAAAATGTGGGTTCTTTCGTGTGCTTGGAGATTACATAACTGGGGAAAAGTTTTTCCACATCCAGGAAATGTACATTTGTATGGTCTTTCACAAGGGTTAAGTATAGGCGCAGATCCGATTTTCGCTACGCGCAGATCCATTTTTTTGGATACGCGCAGATCCAAATGGATACACGCAGATCCAAAAGGATCGATGATATATTTGTGCTTACCCTTGCCATTTCATGACGTTTCACTCTGAATGCTCACAATTCGCTTTAACTCTCAAAAACTCTTCGCAAATTAAAATTTGTTACATCTTCACATGACAAAGTTGATCTTACCATCACCCGTATTCTCATCCTTTCTGTCCCATCTGAAACGTCTGTTCTCTCTCCGATTGATTGCTCTTCTCATCTTCGCCTTCTTTATGAATTTCTAGTTTCTGAGGCCATATTATCAACCATCTGGCGAACAATCGGGATATCCGTCAAAACAAACTCAGTTTGTAGGTGATTTTTCGCCTTGATTCGAGTCTTTCAGCATCTTCTCATTTGTTCTTACAAATGGATCACTTTCTTTCTCAACAGTATCTCATCGACATCCCTATCTTCGCCTTCCCCTCTTTCTCGATCTTCATAGCCCTCTTGTGCACTCCGTCCCTCAACTGATCGTGATCATCAAGCCCACTCTTCTGCAGATGGATGATCATTCCTACCCACCTGAAAGAGAGAAAATGAAGACAGAACGGCAGAGGGACGACACCAGAAAAGCATAAAAATCAAAAATTGTGATGAAAGGACACTGATTTTGATCTTCCGTAGTCGCACATCCCGCGATAGACGATCCATGGAGAAAATAAGGGTAACTCCATCATTTGGTGCTTCGGTTTGCAATTTTGAGCTACTATCGTCATGTTTGATTCTCAGAACATCTCCAATCTCCAATCCAGACCATCAAAACTGAACACCATCATCACAGGGACGAATAACAGTATTGTGTTTGTAACCATCACAAGTATGCTCAAAATTGTGTATCATTTTGAATATTGTCTTTATTCTCTGCCCAGCAAACGTATCTCACTCCGTTTTCACCGTGGCTCGACTCTTCCGATGATCCAATCAAAATATCGGCTCTCATCAACACCATTCCCCATCTCACAACAAGGAATGGTCTTTGATTCAAGTTCCTAGCTTTTTGCTATGACTTTGGCGTCACTCCCACTTCTCAACTCCCTCGCCCAAATAAGCCACATCTATCTCCTCCCATCGTCCTCTTTTCGAAATCTTTCGGCCTCATTCCTCCAAAACAGTCAAGTGTGCGTTTCATTTAATGATGTTGCAGATACTGGAGCTCTTTCATCGTTGAACTTCGATCGATACAGTACGATCCCTCCGTCACAGACCCCCTGCTTGGATTCGGTGAGGTTTCCTCACTTTATGTCGCTCTTACCTCAACGAAGATCTCACCGACTCACTCCTCACTCCGAAACATGTCCAACATCGCTCCCCAACCAACACGCCGACTGTTCGTGAAAACAAGGCAGATTGTGATGTCATGTGCTGCGAAAGAAAGCCCTAACCACTTTCAGGGACACTCGCGGCCGATTTGAACATGTGTTGGTCGTTGTTGCGAGGAATTCATCGTTCACCAAATATTCATCAAATCTCGATGAATCAGACACCCCTCCAGTCTACACACACACCTACCGAACGGGAACGAATCAGAAGAGCGACAAAGAGACTTCATTGAAGAGCCAAGACCTGGATCAACAGAATCCCATCGACGTCGCAAAAATAGACGAGCAAGAAGCGATGATCATTGCTATGAACGCAGGCCACACGGATCACATCATGCACCACAACGTGCCAACCACAATCGGGTCACACGCTGTGGCACAGAAGGATTTCTTTGACACAATGGACAGTCTCAACAACAGTGGACGAGCTCGGGCAAATGTGAAGTCGAAGATGGGAGTCAGATGCGGGGAGGAGCTGGTTGAGGTGCCAGTGAATGTGAACGACACACTTTACAACAGACTGCACAAGGGAGGCAAACCACTTGACACCCCCTCGTTTTCCGAATGATCACACAAGGACTCGCTCAATCACGAAAAAAGCGAAATTCTTCACACAAAATGCTCTTTCACGTCACTTTATTTCATTTGAGATAGTATGCAATTGAAAATAACTCAAAAAATGACAGATAAGAGTTTCACCAGTTAGATCTGCGTGTATCCATTTGGATCTGCGCGTATCCAAAAAAATGGATCTGCGTGTATCCAAAATCGGATCTGCGCCTATACTTAACCTTTCACAAGTGTGGGTTCTTTCGTGTTGTTTGAGAGTCGACGATTGAGAAAATGCTTTCCCACATCCAGTGAAGGTGCATTGGAAGGGTTTCTCGCCAGTGTGGGTTCTTTTGTGTTTCATGAGATCACTTGATTGTGCAAAAGCTTTGCCACATCCAGGAAATGTACATACAAAAGGTTGTTCACCTGTGTGAATTCTTTCGTGGAGTCTTTGATAATAGGACGTGGTAAAGGCTTTCTCGCATCCAGGAAACGTGCATTTGAAGGGTTTCTCGCCAGTATGAACTGTCACTCCGACTTCCGGTTCTTAAGTCTTGCAACAAGGAATAAAGGGTGCGATCAGACAACACATTTATTCAACTCCATTTCAGTTTTTCACTATTCAATAAAACTGCAGTTCTAAACTTCTCTAGTTGAATCAATGATTTGGTGATCGTTGTTCAGCTATCGTTGGTGAGAACAGCTCCTAGCGAACCCATAATTCACTCCGATCATCACAACATTCAGACCTCACAACAGCTTTCACTTCAAATAATGTCCCTTGTTTCTCCTATCTCATTTTTGTAACTTGTTTTCCTTCAACATTAATTTCAATTCGCAAAACACCGACGATCTAACCTTACATCAATTTGGCAAGACCCAAGAACCGGAAGCAGGAGTGACAGAATGTGTTCGTGTGATTGGAGCCTATCTGCTCTATTTGTTGAGTAATCACAAGATGAGCACTGAAATCGCTTCACGGACATGGGTTGTTACGGTGAATGCGGCAATGTTGTGGGTTAAGTATAGGCGCAGATCCGATTTTCGCTACACGCAGATCCATTTTTTTGGATACGCGCAGATCCAAATGGATACACGCAGATCCAAAAGATTTCTTGCTTCTTTTGTTTTTATCCTTGCCAATTCATGCCATTTCACTCTGAATGCTCACAATTCACCATAACTCTCAAAAACTCTTTGCAACTCAACATTTGTCACGTCGTCATAGGATAAAGTTGATCTTACCATCACCCGTATTCTCATCGTGGTTTCTCCTCCAAATCTAAACTCGTTTTTGGGTATACGTGTCTCCACGTTCACCTTTCCTGATTTCCTCTTTCATCCTCCTTTCCATCACGTCTGAAACGTCAGTTCTCTCACTAATCGATTGCCCGTCACATCTTCGCCTTCTTTCTGGATTTTATCGTGTCTGAGGCCAGGTTATCAACCATCTGGCGAAAAATCTGGATATGTGTCAAAACAAACTCAGTTTGTAAGTGATATTTCGCCTTGATCCGAGTCTTTCACTTTTTTCTCATTTGTTCTCTCAAATGTTTCACTTTCTTTATCATCAATTGCTCCTCAACATCCCCATTCTCGCCTCCCCCTCTTTCTCGATCTTCAGAGCCCTCTTGTGCACTCTGTCCCTCAACAGATCGTGATCATCAAGCCCACTCCACTGCAGATGGATGATCGTTCCTGCACACCTGAAGGGGGAACAATAAAGACGGGATGACATAGAGACGAAACCAGAAAAGTCATAAAAATTTAAAATTGCGATGAACTGGACAACACAATGAGGATCGATTAACAATGCGGGTGGAACAGCGGACTATGGCCCAATCGAATTCCATTCACGACCCAGTTCAAGGATACATTGCAGAAATGTGAAAATGAGAAAGAAAACACAAAGGAAGTGCTAGATGGAATGAGGACGACAAAGTGAAAAGACCCAGACGCAGACATCGTTACAAACAGATGTTCGAAGTTTGGAAGCTAGAAACAACACAAACACTTGATGGATGCAAAGAGAATTATCGACAGGGAGAGCGAGAAGAAAGAGAACGGAAACCACGACAAGACACGATCACACTGAATGAACGATCAAGGGATGATGAGCATGAGAAAAGGAATGGCGATGGTAGATACAACTATTATGACGAAAACCTTGTTGAAGTAGAAGGAAAGAAGGAGAAGATGAAGCAATCGAGTCTGAAAACAAAACGCGAACATTTACCCCCAACCGCGAAGATAACGAGACAAGAATGGTATGGAGCACTTTATTTCCATTTTCTCTCATTTCCTCTTTCTCTCTTTCTTCCTTATATCCTCTCGCAGATTGTAAGACATTCAATTCTCAACCATTTTCACAATAATCCGCTTCCGCCAACAACCACCGTCCATCCATCTCTTCCATTCGTACTCACTCTTCCATCCTCATAACCCTGTTCTGCTGAATCACTTGATCATCGGAGAACGCGAAGAGATTGAAAACAAGATGCAGCAGCGGCGGAAAGCAAGGCCAAATGGAGGATGGATCGGGACACTCTTATACTTGGTGACTGAGCCGTTTGGGGATGGATATTCTAAACAGTACCGTCTGAGTGGTCACTCTCCTTCATTCATGGGTGAGATCAACTCTTAAGCGAAATCCGTTCAACAATTCCAAAACAGGCCAAATTCTTCACACAAAATTCTTTTTCACGTCACTTTGTTTCATTTGAGATGTTATGTAATTGAAAATACCACGAAAAATGTCAGATATGAGTTTCACCAGTTAGATCTGCGTGTATCCATTTGGATCTGCGCGTATCCATTTTTTTAGATCTGCGCGTATCCAAAATCGGATCTGCGCCTATACTTAACCAATGTTGTGGATGTTGAGAAGGGCGAAAATTGACATTCCAGCAAGACCAAAATGTTGGGGCGATCTTACTCCTTCGTCAAGACTTCCATAATAATGGAAGTAATGTGGTAAATCCGTTGACTTCCTGCGATTTTCCTTTTATCATGTTTGAGCTGTTCCCAATCATGTGCATTTCATGGCTTGATCACAAAAAGTGCGAGTCAGACTTAATTCATCCGGAATGAACCGAGAAACCCGACACTAAGTCGTCGTGAAATCCCAAAACAAAGAAAACACTCTTGATGAGCCTTCTCATCATCTGTCATTCCCTCAATAGAACCTCACCATCACACGCTGGGCAGCGTCGGTGCAGAAGTGGGAGTCGTGATAATCGGAGAGGAGCCGATCCGCTTCGAGTTGATCCTCAAACCCGGCCTCGTTCAGCCTTCCCATCAACACCTTCCCAACCGCCGCCTTCTCTGCACTCATCCCCCACTCCTCCCAAATGTTGACGATGTCGGTGTAGAAATAGGCGTGTCCAAAATAGAACACATCCGAGTGGATCAGCATGATGAGAGCGGAAGGAACACCCACAGCACAGACCTGTTCGAGAGCCGCTGGGAACGACACGGCGACACCGAACAGTCGTTTGAGATAGACACTCACAGCTCGACGGAGGGGAAGGGAGTCGAGGCGAGGGATGAAGTCGATGGCTGTTTGGAGATATGGTTGGAAGCAGCCGAGAACTCGCTCGGCGATGAGGGATTCCGTGTTTGCTTCTCGATCGGCAGCGAAGAGCGCAAGTTCCTGTCGGCCTGGAATCGTCATCAGCCAGACCAGATTGTCCAGCATGTCGAGCAGAGACGTGTGGAACTCACACTCCGTGATCGGGACAGACTGCGGTTGAACGGTGGCTGACAGCGTGAGGAGGAGAGACGAGTTCAGAATGTCCAGTCGGTGCCGAGAAACGCTTTGCGAGAGGTTCCGCACGAGATGGACAACGTGGAAGGAGACCGATTGCGACGAGAGCTGCAGAGCACGTTCCATCGTCGACAGAAAGTGTCCCACACTGTCCTCGCTGTCGGGGAAGAACAAAGTGAAGGGCGATGTTTTGGAGGGCTTGCTTTGCGCAATCAGATATCGACTTTAGTTTGCTGGACTCTACCTCTCAACTTCCCAAACTGGCGAATCCATTGGATTTGAAGTTATCAGCCTGCTCTTCTCTCTTCACATCTTCTCAGACTCTGTCAGTCTCAACTGACTTGGATAATGGTTAACGACACTTCACCACTGTTGCTGTGGCTCTCAGGCAGTGTCTTGAACTGAAATGGTAGATACGCCGAATGAGGCGTCGAATATCGTTTCAGAATTCTTTCTTCAACTGATATCCCCACCCTGTGATAATTCAAACATCTCAACAAGACCCAATACTCGGCTATTGTCTTTTGAGAGAAACGGGGACCTAAAGGTCGCAGTGTCATAATGGAGCTGTCAGCTCATCACTTTCGAGTGTGTTCCAACATCGATTGATCGACTTTCGAGTTCATTCCGAGTGCATAAAATAAGTTCAAGAAAGGTCTTGTTCTTCATGTATCTACTCGTCAGTGTCATGGAAGTGTGAAGAGGGAGAAAAAGTCAAAGTCATCACAATCACCATCCGCTCCTCGTTCCTGCTCTTCGAGTGTCGAAGTGCGGAAAGGATTCGCATCGTCACAATCGAAGTTGCCATCTCCTTCCGATCCACTGCGTGTCCGCGGTTCTTTGTTCACTTCAACTTGTTCGGTGTCAGCTGCCGAAACGCATTCTGAGCGCAGCCACGACGAGCTCACAACAAGACGAGACTTGTTCGACGGAAGAGCTTCTTCCTCACTCCCAATCACTTCGCGCAACTGTTGAATGGCTGCTTGGTCGCGTGCTCTTTGTGCTTTCTCGTCTCTGGTGGGAGGGAAAGGCATGGACCAGTGATGCGGATTCTCATCAATCCACCACTCTGCGTCTCTGGCTTCCCTGTCTGCCGCGACCAGCTCCAACTGCCTCTCGTTTTCTTCAAGTCGTGACAGAACTGCCTCTGTCATTGCACGCAAGTCAATCGTGTTCACCTCGCTTCCACACTCGCACATGCCAAGCTCAGCCAGATTTCCAGCCACAGACGAATCGCATTTGGTCGCCATTCCTCTTCCCTCCCACAACACAAGCTCCTCGTCTGCAATCACACGCAATGCTCTGTCAATCACAAGCATCAAATCAAATCACGAACATCAAAGAAGAATCAGAACGAGAGATGAGAAAAGAAAGAAGACAAACCTGACAAAGATGACACGAGTTCCATCAGCATCCAATCCATCCTCAGCCACGCAGTTCCCACACTCCAAACAGCGCCGAATCAGACGGCTCGGGAGAGGAGAGAGCGACGTGTCCAGATGAACTCCATCAGAGCGAGTGAAGACAGCTGCTGACCACGCTTCGGACACAACCACACCACTTCTGAAGAAGAGAGAATGAAGAAGAATCATGGAGATGAGGAGGAGAGAAAAGTGAGGAAAGAGAAAGACGAGGAAGTGAAGATGAAAGAGAAGAGGATCGAAGAAGATACATGACAGCGACGACTTCGTTCGGATTCACTACACCTTCCACAAACACTCCCACTGACGCACTGAAGCCAGTCAGGAAGGGATGATGAGAGCGAGCGAGCACGAGATTGAAGGGATGGCTGAGACTAGGACCAAGAACAGCACCTGCGAAGATCACAACGAGAGAGGCAGACACGACCCATCTGGAAACAGAGAAGTGTGGTGAAGCACGATCGACAAATCGCCAGGGAAGAGCAGCTCGGCCAGAGCATGCGGGGACAGCTCACCGAAACACGAGTCGCACAGAAACTTCCTGCGAAGAGAGGAGATGGGAGAGGATAAACAATATGAATCAGAACAGACACACTCCAAGTCCACATCTCGCACAGCCGACTTCACATAGAGTGATTTCTTCGAGGCACATGACGCATGACAGAACGCTCCACACTTCACACACTCCAGCCCTGCACACATCACACAGAAGAACACACACTGTCGTCCATCCTTGCTGCCAACGAGCAGAAGCCGCAGATTGGCATCGACTCATCTTCTGGTTTTCTGCTCACTTCACCTCTGCTCTGTCTTGGCTGAGCGAGAATGACGAAAGAAGATCAGCACACTGGAGTGTTGATGTTGTGGACAGTTCGGTTGTGACTTGTCAGACTTGATGATCGAGAAAACGCTTTCCCACATCCAAGAAACGTACATGTGAACGGTTTCTCTTTAGATTGGATTCGTTCGTGGTCTTTGAGATGATGTGCAAGTGAAAAAGCTCTCCCGCATTCAGGAAAGGTACATTTGTATGGCTTCTCGCCAGTGTGGATTCTTTCGTGTGTTTTGAGAGTTGCTGAAGCTGTGAACGCTTTTCCACATCCAGGAAATGCGCATTTGTATGGCTTCTCACCAGTATGGATTCTTTTGTGTCTTTCAAGACTGGATAAACTTTTTAAGGCTGTTCCGCATCCAGGAAAGGTGCACTTGTATGGTCTGTCGCCTGTGTGGGTTCGTTCGTGTCTTGTGAGATGTGTTGATTTAGAAAAAGCTTTTTCACATTCAGGAAATGAACATTTGAACGGTTTTTCACCAGTGTGGATTTGTTCGTGGTCTTTGAGATGAGATGATTGAGTGTACGCTTTTCCGCATCCAGGAAAGGTGCATTTGTATGGTCTGTCGCCTGTGTGGGTTCGTTCGTGTATTTTGAGAGTTGCTGAAGTTGTGAACGCTTTTCCACATCCAGTGAATGAGCATTCGAAGGGTGTGTCACCAGTGTGGATTTGTTCGTGGTCTTTGAGATGAGATGATTGAGTGTACGCTTTTCCGCATCCAGGAAAGGTGCATTTGTATGGTCTGTCGCCTGTGTGGGTTCGTTCGTGTATTTTGAGAGTTGCTGAAGTTGTGAACGCTTTTCCACATCCAGTGAATGAGCATTCGAAGGGTGTGTCACCAGTGTGGATTCGTTCGTGTTGTTTGAGATGAGATGATTGAGTGTACGTTTTTCCACATCCAGGAAATGAGCATTGAAATGGTCTCTCACCAGTGTGGATGCTTTTGTGTGTTTTAAGATGAAATGATTGAGAAAATGTTTTCCCGCATCCATGAAAAGTGCATTTGTATGGTTTCTCGCCAGTGTGGATTCGTTCGTGAGTTATGAGACCTGATGAAGTTGTGAACGCTTTTCCACATCCAGAGACTGTACATTTGAATGGTCTTTCACCAGTGTGGGTTCGTTCGTGTGTTTTGAGATGAGTTGCATTATTCGTCGAATAATCACAATACGAGCACTGATGTAGCTTCAACGACATGTGAAATTTTGTAAAGTGAGTCCAAATTGTGGATGTTGAGAAGGACGAAAATTGACATTCCAGCAAGACCAAAATGTTGGGGCGATCTTACTCCTTCGTCAAGACTTCCATAATAATGGAAGTAATGTGGTAAATCCGTTGACTTCCTGCGATTTTCCTTTTATCATGTTTGAGCTGTTCCCAATCATGTGCATTTCATGGCTTGATCACAAAAAGTGCGAGTCAGACTTAATTCATCCGGAATGAACCGAGAAACCCGACACTAAGTCGTCGTGAAATCCCAAAACAAAGAAAACACTCTTGATGAGCCTTCTCATCATCTGTCATTCCCTCAATAGAACCTCACCATCACACGCTGGGCAGCGTCGGTGCAGAAGTGGGAGTCGTGATAATCGGAGAGGAGCCGATCCGCTTCGAGTTGATCCTCAAACCCGGCCTCGTTCAGCCTTCCCATCAACACCTTCCCAACCGCCGCCTTCTCTGCACTCATCCCCCACTCCTCCCAAATGTTGACGATGTCGGTGTAGAAATAGGCGTGTCCAAAATAGAACACATCCGAGTGGATCAGCATGATGAGAGCGGAAGGAACACCCACAGCACAGACCTGTTCGAGAGCCGCTGGGAACGACACGGCGACACCGAACAGTCGTTTGAGATAGACACTCACAGCTCGACGGAGGGAAGGGAGTCGAGGCGAGGGATGAAGTCGATGGCTGTTTGGAGATATGGTTGGAAGCAGCCGAGAACTCGCTCGGCGATGAGGGATTCCGTGTTTGCTTCTCGATCGGCAGCGAAGAGCGCAAGTTCCTGTCGGCCTGGAATCGTCATCAGCCAGACCAGATTGTCCAGCATGTCGAGCAGAGACGTGTGGAACTCACACTCCGTGATCGGGACAGACTGCGGTTGAACGGTGGCTGACAGCGTGAGGAGGAGAGACGAGTTCAGAATGTCCAGTCGGTGCCGAGAAACGCTTTGCGAGAGGTTCCGCACGAGATGGACAACGTGGAAGGAGACCGATTGCGACGAGAGCTGCAGAGCACGTTCCATCGTCGACAGAAAGTGTCCCACACTGTCCTCGCTGTCGGGGAAGAACAAAGTGAAGGGCGATGTTTTGGAGGGCTTGCTTTGAGCAATCAGATATCGACTTGACGTGAGGAGGGCCTCGAGGTTCAGCGATTGGAACGGCGAGCGTGGTTTGTCGAGTTGGGATTCCAGTTGCACTCCGATCCATCTGAGTGGTTGGATATCTGGATCGGTCTGCTCCTTCTCTGCCTTCTCCGCTCGAAGAAGAAGGAGGAAGGAGAAGAGAGTCTCCAGAGCATTGTTCTTCTGACCGATTCGTGTCGTGAATTCTGAAATTGCCGATTCCGACACGTCGGAGTGGGTCTCATCAAATGCTGTCTCCATCGCCGTCAGCTCTTCCTTCACCAGCACAACTGTGGCATCAGCGATGGAGATCAGTTTGAGTGTCCCGTCTGCCACGGGGACGAAAGGGACTTGTGCTTCCGAGAAGAAGGGATCGTTTGGGTTGGCTGCCACAGTCAAGTGGAGGATTTGGAAAAGACGAACAATGCAGTCCAATGAATCGATGGTCATGAATGGGATGAGATCTGCGAAGCATGTTTTGTGGAAGGGCCGGGCGTCGGGAAGAGTCCAGAGCTTGAGAATGGACGAGGTGACGAGAATGAATGTATCGGTGAGATTGCCAAGTGTTGAATGCGCACGCGAAGTCTGTGTTGATGGGATTTGGGTCAATTTTGAGCTGAGAAAACGAATGGTGGTTGACATAGCGGGTCCAAATCCTTTCTTGAACAATGTGAGAGAATTCTCCCATTTCGAAGATGTGATCGCAGAAATACAACCCCATGCCTGAAAAAGTTAGGAAAAATGGAACAAACACTGTCTGAGACCACTTGGGGATATCTTGAGAGGTCGGAGAGACGAATGATGTCAGGGAGGAATACAGAGGAAACTATCTTTCGTGAGTTTGGTTCAGAATATGAAACTGAAATAAAAAGGAGTAAATAATCGAGAAAAGGAGGAATGAACGAACTTAGCCGTGACGTTAGATCAAGAATCGTGCACTGAAAGTTATGAAGTCAAGATCCAAAAAAGGAAATAAGATACTTGTAATTCATCATCTGAACAAGCTTGAATACAATTCTGGAAGCGATTCATTGCTCCATACTTCACAACCTGTTCTTGTAAATCTGGAAACTCTGTTGAATCCAGATGAATGACATCTCTAAGAGAAGCTAAATACTTTCACATATTCCAACAAGTTTTCCAAGAGATTCGTATATGATCTGTTTATCGGTTGTTTTGAATGTATTGAGCAATTCTTTGAGTTCTTCGGTCTGGGAGAGGTGGAAAAAGTTGCGTCAACAAGAAGGAAGAAACTGTTGGTGATACAGCGGCATGGCCAGAGTTTTGTGGTGATACTTGTTGCGGTTGCATGTTGCTGAAGGTATAGAAGAAAATAGTGATTCAGAGGTTTAATTTACCCACAGGAATTTTCAGTCAATCAAATGGACGGTATTTCCCCCATCTCTTCATTATTCATCTTCCATTCAACTAAAATCACCTTTTTCATCCTCTTCCAGAGAAGATATCGTACATGTCGTCCTCATCGATGTTTTACGCATCGATGAGCCAAGACGGCATCTTTGACCTCTTAGCAGGGAAGGACATGGCCCAAGATAGTCCAAAAGTTGCTGTCGCATACTTGAAAAGATATCTTGCAGCAAATTTTTCTATTTGCAAACTTGCCTGTGATGTAATTTTCAAATTTGCTGAGACAGGTTTGCCCTCTTTCTCTCTTAGAATTCTCCTCATCAATTGATTTGTTATCTCAGAGGACAATAGAGCCCAGATGAATTCCCTGAAAGTTGTCCTTGTCTTACTCAAGTGCATCCAAAAGGTGTACACAACTGATTCTGAATTGACTCAAAAAGCCTTCCGAGCGTTAGGAGCACTTCTTGTTGATAGTGTGAATCACAAATTTGTTATTTATTAATCCACTTTCAAGATTCAACAAAAGATCTCTTCAACAAGAAGCATGGAATCGATATCATGAAAGATTCACTCCTCCATTTTGCCACCACAGAAAAGGGAATCACGACAGAATTGATGGATATGATTCAAATCCTTGCTAAATATGGTATCATCTTTATTCAAGCCTTTTATCGTCTCACATACTCAGATTCATCGCTTCAACGATTTGTTGAACAGGGCATGATCCCAATCCTTTTCTCTGTCTATGATTATTATGCTGATAAAGATGAAGATGTGGTGAACACATTTATGATAACAATTGCAACTATAGCAACAGCTTCAAGTGTGATCTCCATTCACCGATCTCATCTTTCTCTTATTCTATTGATTTAAGGTTATGGACGAAATGCCATGATTGGCGCGGGAGGTGTTCAGATCTTAGTTGATGCCCTCAAAGCATATCACAATAAAAATGAACGCATTGTGAAGACTGGTCTCATCTCTCTACGTTCCCTCGCCACTGCAAGTATCGCTTTCATATCATCCCATATATTTGTTTGATAGACTCTGCCTTGAATGAGATTGTCTTATTTGACGGTCTCCCAACCCTTCAGGCCATCACAGAAGAGACAAAAGAATCAAATCCCCGAATCGCTCAAAACTCACTCTGCCTCATTGCACTTGTCGCCAGTTTGATTTCCATAGCATTTTATCATTTTCCAGAGTCCCAATTCATTCCGTTGGATTTTCAGGAGAATGCTAAAGAACTTGCTCTCACGCTCCTCAAACACAATCTGGATGACCCATTTCCGTCAATATATTCCCCAACAATTATCCAATACTCTCTTGCCATCATATTATCACTCCTTCTCAAAGATTGTTTGCTATTCTTTCCTTATCATCTTCTCAGCAAATCATGGAACGCTGCTGACCGAACGCGACTACACCCAACTCTTCATCACCGTTTTAGATCGTTTTATCGAAATGGACTTCGACTCCCAACCCACCATTCCTTCAATTATTCGTCTCGCCCTTGGAATCATCGCATTTCTCGCCAAAATGGGTTTGATCCTTTTTTTCTCATCGCTAGCAGAAAAAGGCTCGGAGATGCTAATTGAATGCGACGGCGTGAATGTTCTTCTGGACATCAGCGAGAAGACCCTCAACAAGGAAACAAAAGAACCAGCCCTGGACATCGTTCAAAACGCCACAGCCTCGCTCACTTTCCTCACTCAGAAGAACTCCTTCCTTGTCATGTGCAAAGCCCAGCAAACACACTGCCGTCTTCTCGTTCTCGCCTCTCGTCTTCTTCTTTTCGTTGAAGAACCGCCTTCGAAAGTGTCTACCAGCATCGCTTTCACGATCCTCGAGAACATCGCCGCAATGTTCATGTTCCTCTCCAGCTCTGTTCGCACAAACGCTTCCGACCCCTTCACTCAGACACAGGACGATCTGATCGTCCTCCTCACCATCACATCTGGAATTGTGGAACCACTCGCCTCTTCGCCTGGCTCTGACGAGTCGGAAACAGACGAAGAGCGACCAGAACCCAAATTTGGGTATACGCAGGAATCGGAAACAAAGCGATCCACACTCATCTCCCTCCTTCTCGCTTCATGCGACCACATCGCCAAATTCCCATCTGCGTCTGTCGTCGTCCAGCGATGCTCAGAAATCGTGTCGCAGCTGTGCATTATTTGGAAAGACTATCAAACGGCAAAGCAATCGAAGCAGGAGAACGAGTTCACAGTCAACATCCCGTTTGAGGAACTGGAGAAAGAGCACGACAAGGAAAGCAACGCAATCTTGTCCAAGTTCAGCATTCTCATGCTGGCTGAAGATATCTTCCCCACAATCACTCACACCATCGAGCAGTTCATGGCCACATCACAGCCATCGCTCAGCCTGACACGCACTCTCACATCCGTCGTCACTGTCCTCTGCAATCTCACCGCACATCGCAACGTCGTCACGTCTCTCCACGCGAAGTGTGAGAAGACAATTGAGATGTTGGTGGGTGTCGAGCACATGGTCCAAGAAATGCACGACGACTTCGACGACGACTCATCGAACGCCTCGCACGACGATTTGGAAGAGCTGCTCAAAGCGATCGAAGGGGCAAATGCAGACCATCTGGAATTCGGGGATGGGTTGTATAAAGAGCTTAAGCAGAACTCGACCCTCACCAGCACCGTCCCTTCTGGATTCTCTCTCAACCAGACAGCAATGGCTACTGCCAATCTCGCTGCAGCTGATTCACAAGCAACGAAGATGGGAGAGCTGTTGTCGTCGCGTGTGTGGGACTGCTTGTTGAGCATCATGTCAGCCGACTCATCCCTCTCCGGCCAGTTCCTAAACACGTTCATCACCCACTCCGGCATCAACATCCTCTCCACTCGTCTCAAAGCACAGACAATGCTGCTAAGTTCGCATCAAGCGAAGTTCAAAGCAACTGTCAGCGGCGAACAGAGACAGAAATACAATCCACAGCTCACATCTCGTCTCTGCTGCGTTGCATCGTATGTTTGTTCGATGGCGTCGTCTGCGCCAATCTTTGCGGCGTCGGGAGGAACGATGCTGCTGGTCACTGTGATGCACCATGCACTCCGACAGACCGAGCTGATTGCACAGAAGGAGAAGGCAGAAGCGGAGAAGACGAAGAAAAAGAAGAAGGAACTGTCATCGAAGAAAGCGGAAGAACTCGAGAAAACGAAGCAAAAACGAAAAGAAAAGCAGCATTTCAACAAACAAGTCATCCGCAACAGTCTGACTGCTCTCCTCCATCTCGTTCAGCACTCCAACCAATCCACTGTCGAGCTTCTCCCGCCTTTCGCGCCAAATGCGAGTTCGTCATCGTCAGTCCACACTGCAGCCTCGCTCGTCGGGAACAAACAGACACCTGTCAGGCTCCTTCTTCGCGTCTGCCTCAACTTCATCTCCACCGATCCTGAAATCTCGATGATCGCGTCCGAGTGTCTGTCCACTCTCTGCTCGTACACAGCCTTCACATCCTTCGTCCCGTTCGATTCAGAACAATACTCTCCATCGCACGGCGACGTCGCATCTCAAATCAGCATGCCATCTTCTCTCGTGCCGTACTACGAGACAGTGAGCTTTCGATCGTTGGGAACACAGCCGGCACAAGTCCCATTTCCTCAGATGACGACAGCATCGCAGGCTTCGGTGAGGTCAGAAGGGACACAGCCGATGTTCCCGATTGGTGCGGAGAGTGTGCTTGCCATGACGGAAGGAGGAACACGGTCGATTGTGTCGTTGTTTGTGTTCAGCTTCACAAAACTGAAAGAAGAATGGAACAACCCCAACACACACTCATTCGACAACATGTCAGCGAGAAGCAACGGAGAACAACAACCTCGCTCAGCCTTTGCCAAGCTGTCCGTCACTCTCATGCGGATCATCGTATGCATCTCTCACTACGCGCTGTTCATCTCCAAACTGATCGCGTCATCGCAGGATGAGAAGAAAGACGCGAACGAGCCGAAAGGGGATCGGATGGAGCGAGAGTCGCTTCTGACAGACGCTGCGAAGATGGAGTGGGATGCCGATCTTCCAAATTACGATCAGTTCGGAGAGATCGACACAACCATGTCGGGTCATTCAGACATCTCTGGCGAGCTTCCTGGCTCGACCGTCTCCTCTCTCTCCCTTCCTTCCTCGTCCACAAAGAACATTCGCCACATCGACAAACACCAACTCGCTGGGGATCCCAAATTGACATCATTCATCACAGCTGTCTTCTCCGCAGAGTTCATCCAACCAATCTCCAACACTCTTCTTGCTGTTGCCGATCGAGCACGGAAGAGCACACGGATCAACGATGTGAAAACATCATATTTCGACGACGACCTCAACCAGCTCATGTTCTGCGCAGAGAACTACGTGTGGAATGCGATGTTCTTCAACGAGAAGAACGAGAAGCGCTTTGGGAGAGAGGACTCAGGAATGGTGAAGAGTCTGCTGGACGTGTTGGGTGTTCTCGTCCAGAACACTGTTTTCGACGATCCCGAACCGAAAGAGGACGATGACTATCACACAAATCTGTCCCAAACTCCGAAGGAGAGCGAACCAAGCATTTCCGAGGAGATCAAACCAGCCGACGTGTCTGACACAACATCAGAGCCCAAAACGGAGAAAGTCGAACGGACAGACGAGCAGGTGTCAGTTCGATCAGCAAAATCACAACGCTCCACACTCTCTCAGCAGAAACGAGCGTCGAGAGCCACGTCTCGAGGTCCATCACGCAACCCGTCACGAAGCCCTTCTCGCACCCCGTCTCGCTCGCAGACTCGTCGATCGTCGGCTGCACAACAGATTGATCTGGCAGGGTCGTTCATGATTAGTGACAGAGACATCCACACCAAACGGATGACACTGATGATTCTCGTTCAAATTGCGAATCATCCGCACTCCCACATCGCTTTCAACAAGACCACAGGAATGGGAATCACACCTGCTCGTGTTCTGTCTGCCGTGCTGAACAACACCCTCCTCCAGATGCGGATGGACAGGCGAGTGTCGTCGCTTCAGTCGGGCAGGATCAGAGAGCGGTTCGAGACTGAATCGCTCACTCTCTGCGTCTCGCTCCTAAACAAGCTCACGATGAACACGACGCCGATCTCGAAACAATTTCTGGCACAAGCGAAGGGATCTCGTTTGGATGAGGTTGTTGTTGCGCTCATTCTGAATGGGAAGGAGAGGAACGAACGCAAAGACATTTCGATCACAATTCCGCCTCAACTGACATCCTCTCTAATCACACTCCTCGCCTCCCTCGCCAACAATGGTTTGTTTCTTTTTCTTGCCTCATTGTTTTTCAGCCCAAATTGCCCAGAATCTCATCACTTCGTATCTCAAATCGTTGATGCCTATTTTGGAGTCGATGTCGTCCTCAACGACTGGCTCCATCCACTCCAACGACTTCGAACTCCTCGCTCGCCGCTCGATCAGCTCCACAAACCCAACCGACACCCAACTCGCTCGTCTCAGTCTCTCACAACGCATCGTCGGCCTGTTTGCCAACCTCGCAACTGACGACACTCGACGAAAACAGCTTTCCGACAACGGAGCACTGGACCTCATCAATCGACTCCTCAATTCAAGTCTGCGTGGGTTTGAACCTGTCTCGTACGGGAATGTGTCGACCACAGGAACGATCTATACGCGACGGTCGACTCAGCGGGGAGGGAATCCGGCGTCGACGCCAGGATCAGTTCTTCCAACACCTTCGATCACTCGTCACTCGTCGTTCGCGTCTCGGACGAGAGGAAAGGAGCAGACGACGATCATGATCACAACAGCATCGTCTCTCTGTGTGCCCACTTTGCAACTCATCCACGATTGTGTCGTTGCTGCGAACAACATCTGTTGCAGCACACGCGCCCTGAAGAAAGCACACAAACTGAACATGGCTGAGAGCATCATGCATGTCCTGCGCTCGTCGAACGACGGCACGCTGCCCTTCGATGCTGTTGAAGTGTCGACGTCCTCACTGCAGATGGAGTTGATTTGTGTGGATTGTCTGTGCGTGTGTTCGCAACTTCGCGAGATTGAATACGACATCATCCGATCCAACGGCATTCCTCTCCTCCTTTCCCTCATCAACATCCAAACACAGAAATACAAAGCCTTTTTTGATCCCACCGCTTCGAGTGACGTCAAACTGACTCCAACCAGCGGCAACATGAGCGAGATGCTACAGCGGTTCGTTCTCCGCTTGGCCACGCTTCTCACCTCCATCGGACACGACTTGCGACTCACCCGCGTGGATATGGTGAAGGAAGGGGGAGTGCAGACGTGCACAGATGCTATCAACATCCTCACTCCAAATCGACAGAACCCAAAACTCCACCAAATGCTTGAAACACTCATCAAGTTGATGAACCCGGATTATGTAACATATATGGAGCAACATGCCTCCTCAATCAAGGAGAAGTCTCCACAAGAGAGTCTTCATTCTTCACGCTTGAACCAGACACTTGCATCAAACAGATCTGCCGCAGTATCGATCACACAAGGCTCAAAGCGTTAGACACCAATATTCACTTTATTTCCTTCATTTTCATTTCATGTATTGTATCATTGGTTTTTTCAGGATTTCCAAAGATTATGATTTGTTTAAATCCAAATCAAGTATCTCACTATGATCGGGACCATGATTCAATTCTGAATGGCATACTTCAGTACAACAAAGAAAGGTATCGTCTCTGACATTGAATTCCATTGTATTCTCTTGTAGGAGAAATCCAGGAGCTTCGAGAGGGAATCAGCTCCACAAATATCAAAACTAAGAAAGACTCCGTTAAGCGCGTCATTGGAGCTATGATGGCTGGAACAGGTATCCTCTTGTGATTATTCTAAAAATTATCTGGTTGTTCTCTCAATATTTTAACATTACTATCATCTTTTCAGATGTGTCATCTCTTCTCCCTGCCGTTCTCGTGAACATGCAAACAACTGATCTTGAACTCAAAAAATTGATCTATCTATATCTCGTTAACTACTCAAAATCGGAACCCGAGCTTGCCATCCATGCTGTCAACACATTCGTGAAGGATACAGAAGATCCCAATCCTCTTGTCCGTGCTCTCGCTCTCCGCACAATGGGACAGATTCGTATTGAACAAATTACAGAATATATGTGTGAACCTCTCCATCGGTGCCTCAAGGATAACGATCCATACGTCAAGAAAACCGCCGTTCTTGGTGTCGCCAAAATGTATGACATCAACGCCCAACTGGTGGAAGACGAAGGGTTCATTGAAATGCTCCATGACCTCCTTGGTGATGGTAATCCCATGGTTGTGTCTAACTCTGTTGCCACTCTCGCAGAGATTCAAGTTTCTCGCCCGGAACAAATTGTCCTCGAGATCACGTCCGATGTTCTCCAAAAGCTTGTCTCTGCTCTCTCGCAGGCCTCTGAGTGGGGTCAGGTCCATATTCTCGATGCACTCGCCCTTTGGTACACTCCGGAAACTTCATCCGAAGCAGAACGAATTGCTGAACGAGTCTCGCTCCATCTCAATCACAACAATTCCGCTGTTGTTCTCTCGGCTACCAAAGTTATTGTGAAGCTCACTGAAAGCATTAAGGATACAGCCATCGTCGATAAGCTCATGAAGAAACTGACCCAACCACTTGTCAGTCTCCTCTCCTCCTTCCCCGAAGTCCGCTATGTCGCCCTCCGAAACCTCAACCTCATTGTGCAGCGCCTCCCGGATCTCCTTGTCAACGAAATCAACATCTTTTTCTGCAAATACAACGACCCTATCTACGTCAAAATGGAAAAACTCGAAATCCTGATGCTCCTTGTGAACGAACAAAATGTCTCGCAAGTTCTGAACGAATTGAAGGAATACGCGACAGAAGTTGACATTGACTTCGTCCGCAAGGCTGTATCAGCCATTGGACGCTGCGCCATTCTCCTCCCAGGAGCCGCTGGCCTCTGTGTCGATACCCTCGTTCATCTTGTTGAAACATCCCAGGTCAACTTTGTTATCCAAGAAGCTATCATTGTCATCAAAGATGTCTTCCGCCGCTATCCAAACAAGTACGAATCCATCATCGGAAAATTGTGTGCCAAACTCGAGAGTCTGGACGAGCCAGAAGCGAAAGCATCGATGATTTGGATTCTCGGCGAATATGCTGATCGTATCGAAAATGCAGACAAGGTTTTGGAATCCTACTTCCTCGAGACCTTCGCTGATGAACCGCCTGTCGTCCAGATGGCCATCCTCACAGCATCCGTCAAAATCTTCCTCGCAATCCCAGCAAGTCAACCAATGGTCCAGTCTGTTCTCAAAATCGCGACGAAAAAGACAGACAACCCCGATCTTCGTGACCGTGGCTTTATTTACTGGCGACTGCTTGCCTCGAGCAAAGAATTAGCCAAATCAGTGCTCAAAGCGAAGAAACCCCCAATTTCCGCGCAGAAGGACCTCGTTTCGAAGGACGTGCTTGCTGAACTGATCCCTTATCTCGGCACGCTCAGTTCCGTCCTCCACAAAGTGCCCGAACACGTCATGACAGTCCACAGACCGTCCAACCTCGCCAACATCCCCATGCCCGGTGGAAACGCACCTGAGGAAGAAGTCACTGTTGGTCGGACTGAAGAGGCACCACAGCAATCGCTCGATGACATCAAGCCGTCGGAGGCACTTGAGGCACAGCAGAAGGACGAGGAGGACCTGATCGACCTTGGCGTGTTTGGACTCGGCAGCGGAAGCGCTCCTCCTGTCGATTCGAGTGGTCTTGTTGATCTGACCATGCTGGCGAGCATGATGGGAGCACCAGCACCTGCCAAGCAGTCCGCTGTTGATTTCAACACCCTCCCTCAGCTCACACAGCACCAGAGTGGTGTCAGCATCTTCGGGAAGCTCATCCAGAACAACCAGAAGCCTGCCCTCTTCCTTCGCTTCCGCAACGCCTCCAACACTCCCATCACCAACGTCGACCTCCGCTTCAACGTCAACGCCTTCGCCCTTAAAGCACAACCAGCCAACCTCGCTCCATACCCCGTCCAGCCCGGCCAGCAGCGTGACGTCACAATTGCATGCGACTTCGACCCCGCGCAACTGAAGGTGACAGGCCCGGACATTCAGGTGGGCATTCAGTGTGATGTTGGGATGATCATGTTCCTGCTCCGTGGAAAGGTGCTCTCGCTCATCCAGCACGGCACTGATGTCAACTTTGGCAAGACAAAGGCTGCGACTGTGAAAGGTCGTGTGGCGTCGACAGTTGTGAACGGGTCCCCAGGTGTCAATCCAGTTGTCCAGAAGCTTGTTGGATTTGGCTTTGTGGAGACGAATCGCATGACACGTGATGGGATCGAGGCCGTGCAGCTTTATGGGCAGGTTCCTCCTCTTAATGGACACATTGTGATTGAGATGATGTTTAAGGGTGGACAGGCACACTGCAATTCACGCTCTGAGCCAGATTACCTCGCTGGAATGCTTGGAGATGAACTTGGACAGGAACTTCCGTAGAATCAGGTTGTCATTTCATAATCCAGTCTTTCTGTTTGTTTTTTGGCCCAAAGGAGAATATGGAGAAAGATTTACGGATATAAAGCGAGAAAAGTCTTTCATTGGTTGATAGTCGTGTGTTTTAAAGCGATGGAGAAATGATCGGCCCATGGACAGGGAGGCTACGAATGATCGTTCTCATGCAGACAAGTTTCTTTATCCCACACATTCGTAAGTCTCGTTATGAGTATCGGGCATTATATTATACAAAGATTGAAACAGAATGGGGTTAACACTGTGTTCTGGCAAACAGGTTTCATTTGTTCGAGTTTTTTCATGTCTTGCTCTTCCTAGATCCAACATTAACTGACTTTGCTTCTATTATCTCTAATGATCGGACATTCACAACTGTTGCAGTTCCAGCACCAGTATGCCGTCCTCTTTCAATCACTCCATCTCTCCTCACACCTGTCTCACACAAGTCGTCTGCAACTCTGATGGCAGAAGGCTATGCACGTGCCTCGTCATCAGGTTGTGGATGTTCGTGTGTAGGATCGCTGGAAAACGTCCTCGGAACGGTCGATCTGATGATGGCATCACTCGACGCCGGAATCCCTCTGATTGTCATCTGTGGGGCTCCCCCTCTCGTCGACTCACAGCCCATACCATCTTACAATGAGGAAACTCATCAACGCTCGGCATTTCACAAGTTCAGGCCAGTTAACGCAATTGATAATTCCGGTCACATGGAACTCATCGGAAGCATTTCCGCTGCCTTCGTTTCGTTGACAAACGAAGTGATTGAGAATCTTGTGGATATCGACTGGGCTATTTCTTGCTGTTTTGAGAAGCATGGCCCAGTCGTTCTCCAAGTCCCGTCAAACGTCTTCCTCCTCCCCATCAGCGTCTCAAACACTCGCTCCCTCTCCTCAACAAGCCTTGCCCCTCTCCAAACCGTCTCGTGTCCAACAGATTCCCAAAGTGAGGGTTTTAGACACAGACTTCGCACGTTGGACACGATCGACATCCATCAAGACACGCGCGAGGAAATGGCCGAAGCAATTCGCATTTTCGTGTCGAAATGCATGTGGATCGGCAAATTCCGCCCAGCCCAGAATTCTATCTCACAGGTCGACGAGGGGATTTTGTTTGTTATGGGGCGAGAATGCCAGCACTGGTGGAGCGGAAACTGGGCCTTACGCGATGCACTAAGTATGTCTCACTTATCTTCATCTTTTCAGTGAGCTTTGTTGAGGCGTTCTCCATCCCTTTTGTCATCGACGAATCAGCCCGCTCTGCCTTCAACGAACGACACTCACTCTGTCTCGGCACGCTCACGTCACAAGCTGCGTTGAGTCCTAATGGTGTGCCATCTTCCCTCTCATCTCTTCAGATCCTCTTTTAAAAGCACTGTCGTCAGCCAACCTCGTCGTCTCTTTCGGCACACTCACTTCAGTCCAGCCTGCCAATCAACAAAACGACAGCCGAGCCAAAGTCTGCATCAATCCAAACTGGCTCGCAATCAACCACTCTTCGATGGTGTTCAACGGGGAACTTGTTGTGGAAGGATTTTCCATGCGACACTTCATCAACAAAGCACATCATGAACTCACTCCTCTCATGCGGCCAAGCGAGACACAACCAAAATCTGTTTCCCCTCCCAGCTCGACATTCTCAAAAGGGTTTGTCTCGCCTGAACACAAGCCGCTTCAGGTGCAGGTGAGGGAACTGCTCGACACACTCGAAGATGGCAGTGTTGTGTGCTTCGAAACGGACGAAGTGGCGTCGGTGATGAGAGATTTCGCTCTTCCCAACAACACACTCCTCGTCCCCCCGTCCTCCTCACAACCAAACTCCGCTTTCACGAAAGGTTTTCGTCTTCTTCTCCTTCTGATTGTTCATCAGCTCTCGGAACCTGTTTTGCTCGTTCGGACAATCAGAATTATTCGAAAGAAGGATCTCCACAGCAGACTGACGCGAATGGATCTGTGGTCGCTCTGATGGACTGGCAGTCGTTGGTGACTTCTGTCCCGCTCGTCTGATTTCCTCTTCTTTCACATCTCCAGCTGCATCTCGTGTCAGATTTCGATCTTTCGCTCGTCGCTGTTGTTGTCAACCAGAAGCCGACGGATCTGAGCAACACTCAGTCCGAACTGCACGAGTCGGTGATGGACAAAGTGGAACCTGTCTTCAAAGAAAGAGAAGAACACACACTCTCCAACATTCACACCGCTTCCCTCATCACCCTGACCTCTTCCCACAATCCAGACACTCCAACCGAAAAGACGTCGTCGAACGAAGAATCTTCACCATCGCAGAATGAACTCGAAACTCACCACGATCGACACCCCGCAGGAATTCCAGCTCTGTCTCCTATCCTCACTGCCCCACTCTCTCTTGGCCAGCGCTCGCTGAAGACCATCCACATGGACGACTCACGCCCATCGAAGAGCCCAACACTGGAGTCGCCTGAACTCAAACGTGTTCCTCCGCTCAACCCCGCCCTGATCAGCCCACTCCCACTCAACATCACTCCTTTCTTTCTGAAAACCCACATGCGTCTGAAGAAGCAATCTGACACGACACAGCTCAACACTGACGCCACGACGAAGGAAATCGCCGAATATGAGAATGTCCAGAGACAAGAGGAACACAGTCAGAAGACAAGGAGGAGATCCTCTCTCAACGTAGTTCACACTGAAGCTGGCGGGATTGGAGAACTTTGAAGCGCTGAATGAGTTCATGTCAGGAGGGTTTAAGCGTTTATTGCTTGGGTTGTAACAATCAGACTTTTCATTGGCATTCACTCAATCTCTCATGATTTCTCTGTTTGTGTTTTCCTGAAAGTAATTCTTTGGAAATGTCTTCGTCGTGTTTCTCTTCTTCTGACACTTCATTTCTATTGGATTCCATTCTGATGCAATGGAGAAAAGAATTTAACTGAGATCTGACCCTTTGACCAAAATCCGATCGGCTCCGATAGCCAATTTCTGTTGGTCTGACAAACCTGACCTCCTGCGTACAGAGTCGGTGATGTCCGGTGATTTTCATGCTTGAACGATGATGATTGAAACAGTTCTTCTTGTTTATGGGCTGTGTGGATCACGGAATCGTTGAAACTTATCAATGAACCGAATTCTCATCATGATCCCTCTACTTCTCTCCACTCTATCTCACTTCGCAACTTCCTCAACTTCTTTCGATTCACATCTCAACTTGGACGATCTGTCCATCTTCGACAAAGAGTCTCCAAAAACAAAGATATTTGCGCTTAACCAAGATGTTGTCATCTCCTCCAGCATTCAGATCAGGTCAGAAGATATCACACTTGTCGGCCATCGTAACACATTCACATTCCAGCAAGACATTCAACCAAGTTCTGCACATTATTCAGATTCACCTAATCAAGCACCAACACAAGTAACATCGGAACAAACTCAGAAAGTCAATGAATGTCGAGAAATTGCCGCCAATTTCATGTTTGAGGTCACGAATAGCACATTTTCAATCAGCGGTGTCAACGCGATCGTGAATTCTGGACAAACAGGGATCTGTTTGATCGCTGGCTCAACAGTTCGCTTTTCAGAGAGCTCGATTGCATGCAATGACTATTTGTCGCCGATCATGATCAAGACATCAGAATCTGAAGGGACGAGTTTGGGGTCCACTGTCGTCCTGTCGTATGTGACCCATCACTCGGTGTCCGGCCATATTGCCCCGTTTGTTGGTCTGATTCATCCCCAAACATCATCCAACACATCTCCCAACTGGTCTGATTTGCCCACTGCCGAAATGGAATCCATCAACATCGTTGGAACTGGCCTCTCGCTGGACTCGAAACATCTCTTCGCAGGAACTGGCCCTCTTTTTTCGTTTGGTCTGTCCGAAACAGACACATCTTTGGCTTCTCCTGGCTGTCTCGTCAGGATGACAACAAATCTCATCCAAAGCAGTCTGAAGAACGTGACATCGTCGTCTCCATTCTCACCAGGAAATCAGCTGTTCGGGAGTGAAGTGTCTCAATGAGTGACTGGGAGTTGTGTGAGAGAGAGCACGAACCACGACAGCGGGACAGGAATGATGTCACCGAACTTGGGAGGGAATCTTGTGTGTCTGAACACCTCCTTCTCATCCTGCGTCCGCCAAACCAACGACGCTGTCTTGGACTTCTCATTCGAACACCGAACCCCAACCCACATTAATCGTCTGGACAACGTGACCTCCGATGTCACCTCTGTCACCTTCATCCTCTGCACGTTTTTCGAGCTGACAGTCAAAACCGAGCCTGGTTTTGGTGGGGGAGCAATATTCATCGAACTCACTTTATCCTCCCTCACCGTTAGGACTTGCTTCTTCCACAGCTGCACTGCCACTGGATCTGGTGACGATGGGGGAGCCATACGCTTCAAGTGTGCTGACAACTATAGACGACCATTCACCGTCTCGAACTCGTCGTTCACTGAGTGTTCGGCCACTGATTGTGCAGGAAGTGTCCTTTTTGTCCAGATATCCTTTGTGTCGATGGACAATTGCTTCTTCGACCTCTCCACAGCCAGGCACGATGGTGCTGTCAATTTTGAATCAACGTCCGTCACCGTCTCGAACACTGCATTCGTTGACTGCACTTCCACCAATCGAGGCGGTGCCTTGTACCTTGACAAAGTGACACAACCGATTCTCTCGTTCGTCCAGTTCAGAGGATGCACCTCTCTCAATCATCATTACGGAAAAGACATCTTTTCATCCACTTCGGCATCTTCAGTCACGTCTGACATGTTCACATTTTGTGACTCTACTTCAGGCGGACCCAATGTGTATTTCAATGGAAGTCGCACAGATGGCAGCTATCTCGTTCCACAGATCTCCTCAACCCTAAACGTCAAGGACGTTACTGTCTCGTTTGATGAAGATGAGGATGAAGCGACAGTGACAGTCGAGACAGAGGAAGCAATCCATGGAACGTTGGGACTTCTGCTCGATGAATCAAATGTTCCGAGGCTCATCCATGTTCTGTTTGGAAGTGAGACAAAATTCACAAACTTCGGAACAACGATCGTGACGTCAGGAGAGAATGGGCTCCTCCCCGAAACAACGTATTCTCCTCGAAAAGCTTCTCTTTCAGCCAATCTGTTCCCACCTCGGACGGTCACAATTGCTGACTCCACATTGAAAGATTGGAATACAACTGACATCGTTCTGAATGGCTTCCGATTTGAGGAAGGGGATTATTGGATGCTGGTTAAGAAGGGAGGAACAGAATGGAACATCACACTCACTCGCTCAGACACAGAAACTCTGATTGGAACAGCACCTCTTTATCCATCGACAGCAGATGGAAGACTGGAATGGGGGACAGAATACGAAGTGGCAAAAGTGATGTGGCTTCCAGAAGGTGAACAACCTGAACAAGAAATCCCACTTACTGGCACAATCACTTTTACAACACCAGCGGAACCTCCTCGAATCGAATCAGTTGCTCGTTCACTGAGTGGAAAGAAAGACTTGGTGATTGTTGAGCTGATTGGAACAAAGTTCACTTCGTCAGGGCAGACAGTAGTGATCTCAGGATCGTCAGGGAATATCTCGTCGAGTGGAGTGATCTTCAACGTGACATCGACACAATGTTTTGTGAACTTTTCGATTGGGTCGAGTGAGGACGACTCTCATGTTGTGTTTGGAGGACAATACGAATTGTTGTCAGTTGGAATCGACTCTTCGTCGTTTGCTGTGAATGGTGGTCTCTTTTTCACAGTTCCTCATCCACCCCGAATCACCTCGATCGTCCCTCAAACAGAGGTCAGCTCATCTTCGTTCCTCCTTTCCGTTTCTGGCGAGAATCTGCCATCTGGCTCGACATATCTCATCACACTGACATCTGACCACACTTTCAACATTTTGTTCGGTTCAGCCGTCGCTGGAACAGCAACCATCCAAATTGGAAGAAGTGGAGAGGTGGAATACGACACAGAATACACCATCAAATCCATCATTCGAAAAGAAGAAGGAAAGGACGACGAGCACGTCCTGTTCTCAGCGACGACGTTCAGAACACCGCTCGGCCCAACTCTTTCATTGATCTCATGTCCATTCCACTCATCCAATCCAAACTTTCTGAATGTGTCTCTCACAACGGCACGAATGCCATCGGAAGATCTCACTCTCACTCTGAAAACCACTCAAACACCAATTGAAACCGTATCTCTCACCATCACTCCAACTGACGTCTCCACTGGCTTCATTCTCGTTGAAGTGTACGACAAGATAGACACTCTGAAATATGGAACAGAATACTCGGTTGTGAAAATGACAAGTTCATCAATTGTCGCAGTTGTCACCGCTCAGCCATTCTCCACTCCAGCTGAACCCATCCGAATCACAGCAGCAGCCTGTTCGCTGGGAGGAGATCAACAGAAGTCAGCACTCGTGACACTGACGGGAGTGAAGTTAGGAGGAGGAAAGGACTTCAAGGTGACAGTTCGGAAGATGGTTGGATCGACACCAACTGGTGGTGAGATTGTGCTTTCCGGAACACTAACTGGTGGATCTTCTTCGACCACTCACATCCACGATGTGGTGATCTTTGGACCAGCCAACCCTCTGCTCTCATACGAAACGAAATATCTGATCACGAAGTTCACAGTTGATGGCGAAGTCTCTGTTGTGAATGCCGATGTGACTTTCTCAGTTGATCCTGAACCAGCACGCATTATCGGTCTCAAAACAAGAGAGTTGAACAATGTTCGAACAAAGATGATCGTATCACTGGAAGGCCGAGCACTCCTCTCTCGAACAGGAAAGCTGAGTCTTACGAATGGAATCAAGACATTGGAATGGTTGTCTGATGTGGTGATTGTGGACGACACGAACTGCACCACGGAGTTTACAGTTGGAAATGAAGAAACATCAGATCAACTGAAATATGGAGAAGAATACACGCTGAAGGGAAGCTGGACAACATCAACCGGTTTTCATGTTGAGGATGGAATCACAATCACTGTCCCTCATCCTCCCAGAATCACGTCAATCGTCCCTCAAAAAGAAGTCTCCACATCTTCCTTCGTTCTTTCTGTTTCTGGTGAATATCTTCCCTCTGGTCAAACATTCACAGTCACATTGACATCTGACCACACTTTCGACATTTTGTTCAGCTCAGCCATCGCTGGAACAGCAACCATCCAAATCGGAAGAAGTGGAGAGGTGGAATACGACACAGAATACACATTCAAATCCATCATTCGAAAAGAAGAAGGAAAGGACGACGAGCACATCCTGTTCTCAGCTGCGACGTTCAAAACACCGCTCGGCCCAACTCTTTCGTCAATTTCAAGTCCATTCCACTCCTCCAATCCAAACTTTCTGAATCTATCTCTCACAACAGCACGAATGCCATCGGAAGACTTCACACTCACTCTGAAAACAACTCAAACACCAATTGAAAGCGTTTCTTTCACCATCACTCCCACTGATGTCTCCGCTGGCTTCCTTCTTGTTGAAGTGTACGAACAGCCAGACACTCTGAAATATGGAACAGAATACTCGGTTGTTAAAATGGCAAGTTCATCAATTGTCGCAGTTGTCACTGCTCAGCCATTCTCCACTCCAGCTGAACCCATCCGAATCACAGCAGCAGCCTGCTCGCTGGGAGGAGATCAACAGAAGTCAGCACTCGTGACACTGACAGGAGTGAAGTTGGGAGGAGGAAAGGACTTCAAGGTGACAGTTCGGAAGATGGTTGGATCGACACCAAGTGGTGGTGAGATTGTGCTGTCTGGAACACTCTCTGGTGGATCTTCATCAACCACTCACATCCACGATGTGGTGATCTTTGGACCAGCCAACCCTCTGCTCTCATACGAAACGAAATATCTGATCACGAAGTTCACAGTTGATGGCGAAGTCTCTGTTGTGAATGCCGATGTGACTTTCTCGGTTGATCCTGAACCAGCTCGCCTGACGTCTCTCGAATCTGTTCTTCAATATTCACCAGACGAGAAGAATGCGACGATCGCTCTTTCAGGGATTGGGATGGTTGGCGAATACATTCTCACACTCTCTGTGAACTCCAGTGCATCAGTCAACGTCACTCTCGATGCAACATTCGATGCAGAAGGAAACGGAATCGTGACTGCTGTTCTGTTCGACTTGTCAGATCCACCTGTCGTCGATCTCTCGTACAACACGCGATACGAAGTGGTTGGTGTGAAACAGGAATCGACTCCAATATTCTACGAGAACGAATTGGTCTTCACCACAATTCCTGTCCCTCGTCGGCTCCTCTCCATCAGCAAGAGTAATTATGTGGTAGGAATGGACTTCGTGGACCTCTCGTTCGATTCGATTGCTCTTCCAAGCGAAGCCACCTTCTCACTGACATTGGAATCTGTCCACTCTGATGCAACGACTCCTCATCGGAAAGTCATCGCTCTCGAAACAGATCAATTTGGACAACTCACACTCAATCGAGCTCAACTGTATCCGTTTGAGACCGAAACAGAAAAGAAGAAGGGACAACTGGAATATGGCACGGAATACAAGGTTGTGAGCATCACCGAAAGTTCGACGCTGATCCATTTTGAAGACGTCGCAACCCGAATCCAGACACCGACAGAACCATCCCGTATTGTCGGAGTCAAATCAAGGCAGTTGAACAATGTTCGAACAAAGATGATTGTTTCCTTCGAAGGCCGCGCACTCAGCTCTCGATCGGGAAAGGTGAGTCTGACGAGTGGAAGCACAAGTTTGGAATGGTTGTCGGATGTGGTAGTGAATGACACACACTGCACAGCAGAGTTCGCAGTTGGAAGCGAAGAAAACTCAGCACACATGAAATATGGAGAAGAATACACGCTGAAAGGAAGTTGGACAGAATCGACTGGTTTCCATGTCGAAAATGGAATCACACTTGTTGTTCCATTCCCTCCAAAAATCACACACATGAAGTTCGTCTTCTCGAACAATCTGCACACAGGCTGCTTTGTGACATTCACTGGAACAGATCTGATTATTGGGAACTCGCTGAAGATCACTCTGAACAACTCATTCTCCTTCATCGCAACTGTCGTTTCAGAATCTGAAGCGAAATCGTCAGAACTGCTGATTGGTTGGCCGGAGACCATTCCATACAACACAGTTTACACCCTCACATCGGTCGAAGCAACAAAAGAGGATGACGGAGAGACAATCTTCGTTGGAACGATCTCCGACACAACTGGCTCTCTTCCTGACGACTTCACCATTTTCGTGGATTCTGGATCGACTTCCGATTCGACGCTGTTCTGTGGGGATAAAATCAGGCCCTGCTGCTCGATTGAGGATGGGTGGAAAATTGTGGAAGGAGTTGGGATTTCGTCGTTGTCGATTTCTGTCCTTTGCAACACGACGCAGAAAGAGCAAGTGAGAATGCTGCTTCAACATCAAGTTGTGATCGCATCGGGGCCGTCGACCAAACCAGAGCTGTTTGTGTTTCCTTCGTCAACGTCGTCGGAGTTGGAAGGAGAAGGAATGATTGACGTTTCTGGAGGTCGCCTTTATATCCACCAAGTTGATGTTGCTCTGTCTGACTCGCCCTCCCTCATCTTCATTCGAATGGTTGGAGGACATCTGACTGTCGAAATGTGTTCACTCGTTGGTCAGTCTTTCTCTCCTCAAATCAACGTCGATTCAATCACTGCTTTGTGTGAATGGGACACAGGCATTCTGACACTGGTGGACTCGACAACAACCATCACATCGACACAACTGACCCATCTGTCACAAGGAGCGATCAACATGAAGGGAGGCGAACTGACCGTCCAAGGGGCAATCTTCTCAACAAACACGCCAATGGAATCGTCTTCTTTTCCCTCTCTTCGCCACAACATTCGGTGTTCGGAAGGGGGAGAGATTGAGGTTGGGAGTCTGAATGGAGGAGACGGGAAGGCAGACCATCCTCATCTTTGGCTGTCACACGACGACTGTCTGGTGAGTGGAGAGGATGTGAATGTGAACGCTCCGTTCTTCATTCCGACGCTCTCGTCATCGTCGACGAGCACGCTGAACAAGACAGCAAAAGCCTTCCAACTGACAATTGATGGAGCAGCACTGATTCCTTGCTCGCTCTTTCTGGAGGTGTTCGAAAAGGGGAAAGATGGAAAGGAAGGACAGATGAAACCGTTTCCACTCACTCAGGATTCATCCAGCCATTTCAACGACACCACAATTGTCTTTTCTCTTCCTCTCTCGTCTCTCTCATCCTTCGACGATTCTTTGGAATGGCGCGGCCGTCTGGCATTTGGGAACAATGAAATTTCAGCGGCGTCCTTTTTGATCCAGAAGAGCGCAGCGGATCGGATCGCACAAGCCATGAATGAGAACATGAAGTGGTGGCTTCCTCTCGTAGCCTCTGTCGCTCTCATGTTTGTGATTGTGTTGGTTGTTGTGCTTGTCTGCTGCCGACGTAGACGAGCTCGGAAGAATGGAACGAATATTGAAGAAATGAAAGAAACAGACCAAGTGCAGATGGAAGAAGAGAAAATTGAAATTCAAACAGACAACAGAATTGGAGTGAATTCCATCCAGACCTTCTCCTCTTCCGAATCGATCAAATCAACCGAAAAGAATGAACCCGAACCATCGGATGATCTGGGTGATATTCAGAATTTGGAGGAAGTGCTGCCCTGTTGTGGAGACATGAAGACTACAGTTTATGTGTCGAAAGATCGAACGCTGTACAACGCTCTTCACTCCGAGAACAGGTTTGTGATTCAGGTGAGACAAGCCCAGCTTCAGCTCGTGAAGGGGTTGAAAGGAGTGGCGAAGAGGGACAGAGAGCCAGCCATTCTTCGAGCTCTGACCGCGCACAACATTCTCTTCGATGCAAAGCAGAATGTGTGCTTGAAACTGAATCTGAACGTCGCTCCACACACCCCTCTTCCCAACTCCACTCAGCAACCGCAACCAGACCATCAGATGCCAGAGAAAGAGCATCATCAGGAACCGACAGTGGAGACGAATGAGTCAAAGCCAACCACACTTCCCTTTTCTCAACCAGCGAACGAAGGGGTGCGATGGTATGCACCCGAAGTGATCTCGAACAAGCCACACATCAACGCTGGCCACGGGGCAGTTTTTAGTCTTGGCCTCGTCTTGTGGGAAATGGAGACTGGGTGTGTGCCCTTCGGGGAACAAGATGCAGTGAATGCATCTCGTCAGATTGTGACAGGAGCGAAGCCAAAGATGGAACTGGTTCAGAACCAAGAGATGCGAGAACTGATCGAGCAATGTCTCTCTCTCAATCCAGACGACAGGCCTGAACTCGACACAATCGAAGCCACGCTCACCCTCATCCCCGAAGACAGATCCGTCCATCACCTGACTTTGGTTCAGTGACGACACTCCTCCTTCCACTCCCCCATGTCACCTCATTCGCTCGCCTCGTTTTCCTTCCATCTCATTCTCGTCGTCAGTTCACGTCACAACAGGCGGCGACACACATCTTCAGCCCGTCGTTCCCACCTTTTCAACCCGCTGGCCGTTCATTCAGAAGTCATCAACTATATCTCATCATTTCTCATCACGTCAAGTGACACTTGTTCATCCAGCTTCGACTGACAGTTCATCGTTCTGCTCGTTTCTCTCGTTCGTATCGACATATCTTCCCAAGACGAGACTTTTCGTCGGTTTTGCTGGCTGTTCAGTTTCTGCTTCAACAACACAAATGAAGCCATGTCACTTCTCTTTCTTATCGGCTGCTTTTGCCAGAACTGGCAAAACATCCTCTTTATTATCTCTTGATCTGTTCTGTTGTGTCTTTTGTTGTTCTTCGCAGTTCTTGTTTATGGTTTCCAGCCCTTTCTGGAATGGTCTTTGGTTTTGCTCTCACTTCACATCTCGTACTACATTCTCTGGTTGTCAAAAGAAATGACCCATACAGTCCGTCAGACTGTTTCGTAATTTGTAACTCGTCACATCAAACGTGCCACTGTAGAATTCTGTGTTTTCTCGAAAATGAAAAAAGTTTCAAACCTCCGTCTGTGTCGTGTGTCGGTATTCGATGTTCTTTCAAAACAATCATTCAGAATTTCATAGAACATTTCGTACATCGTTGTTTTGCTCATTCATCACCTGTCTTTGTCATCGTGCTCTGAGAGAATGAGGAGAGTACTCAATTGGAAAAAATGAGACAGTATTGGACGATACCGTCACAACGTATTGTTGACCTATTATGCTGTGCGCATTCAATGGTCTCTTGCAATCAGCTTGCGAAAAACGACGAATCAGTCGAGGAGGAGAAAAATGGTCTACTTTCGTGGAATATGAAACTGGAGTGCTAGACACGATAAAAGAGGACAAGATGCGAGATATATCATGAAATCAAACCTAAATTGTTTATAGAGAGTCTGAAACAGCACATCGTTTGACGATCCAATCAACACACTCGAATAAAAGGATATGGTTCAAATCCAAAGGTATTATAGATGTGTCATTGGCAACATGCAACTTGGTCGGACAGACCTAGTCAGTCAATGAGTGATTGTATCGGTGATTTTCTAGGAAATGAGGAGAATCCTAGCGATTAGAGATTCGGAAAAAATTCTCTTTCTCACAATTTCTGATTGTGAATTAGGGCGATCTTGAAAAAGAATGTGTAGATTCTCTGTCATTAAACCTTCTTTTATCTTTAAAGAACACCTATTCCCTCAACATCAAGTCTTGGAACCTTCTAGAGGTCTATACATTTAGGAGAACTCCTATTTGTGATTTGATGGTTTGATCCGACCCTTATTTTTCTGATTTCCTCCGAGGTTTCTGTGCTTTTTGCCGGAATCCTAAAGCAACATATCTTCCCTAGAAAGATCTGAATAGTGTGTTTTTGACTGTTAGAGTCCATTTTGATCTGTCCCGCCAAGGTTCATTTTGCCGTGTCATTAACCCGGTTCTGTCACCAACCCGGAACATGGGGTCCTAATAAACCATTTTGGTCAAACAAAGAAAACAATAAAATTTTAAAATTTTCTATCTTGGCGAATCAGAGAAAACCTCGAAAAACATCGTTTTTGATATCTGACGACTTTTACTCGTCGGTCGGCGACGGTCAGTCCTTTCTTGTTTTGGGGACGGAATACATCATCGCGATCTTGTCCTGTGTATCTGCTCGGATCTCGTTCTTCTCCACAGCGTTGTGGAGAGCAGCCAGACACACGACGAGTAGTATAGTAGACGATTTGGGAACCAGATTGAAATAGTCGTTGAAATCAGAAACGAAAAGTCAATTCCGATTGACCATTTCTAAATCTTGTATTAAAAGGAATTTAGGCCATTTCAATGATGCCAATATTTGACCTAAATTCCAGAAATATGTCCAATATTTCGACCTCATTTTAAGCGTCAATTTTGAAGCAAATTTTTGTCATATTCCAAAAATGTTGTCACTTTTTTCGATGTTTTTTCACTTTTGAACTCGAACAAAGTGAATCCAACTTGAGAACCACTTCGAAAAAAATCGAAAAAAATTCTAAAATGTCGGGGACGATGTGAGTCGTCGATCAAAACAATCCCGATGAAAATCGGTTGAGAATTCGCGGAGTTACGTACCGAACTGTGATCAAAAAAGTGACCAAAAAGTCGATTTTCAGATTTCGCTACTAACCACTCCTTTATGTCTCAAATTCACCTCAAACATCTTCTAAAATTACAAAATCGATTTCAGAAGGTGAGATTCGCGATAAAAAACACATTTTGGAAAAAAAGTTTGATCCGACCCATTGAGGATTTTTACGAGTCGAAATTTTCGAGATACGGTATGGACCCTGTCTTCCATCATCTTTCGCTCAGGAATCGTCCTCTTATGACGCCTTTTTGTGTTAGATTGGATAAGAACGCCTTCTGGCGACTTTAGGTATGAACCTTTTCACGTCACGATCCTTCGGACACTTTTTGCCAATTTTCATTTTTAACGTTAGATCTTCTAAATTCTTCGCATTCGCGTCCTAGCGACGCTTTTTGAGATTTCCTGTTTTCCCACTTCATTAGTCCTCTTTTTTGCACACACCTTTGATTCACCACATTTTCACCTCACTTTCAGTCACCGTCATTTTTGTATGTGTTTTCACATATCATCCTCCCTTTCTCACGTTCTGAGGAGGGAGTGGCTGAATTTGTTAACACTTTTGTTCGGTACTTTTTCTATAAAGTTGATTTTACGTCTTTTTCCCCATATCTTGTCCGTATGTTTGTTTTAACAAAAACTCATTTCAGCACATTGTATCACTCATCTTCTTTGTTCCATTTCACCACTTATCCGTTCATAAGACACTCTCATTTACCTCATTTCACAACCCTTTTTTCCGTCGTTCACACCTCACGCGCACATCATTATGTCTTCATTGTTATTGACTTTTTTGCTTAATTTGACAAAAAGAGATTGAAACAAGGCACAATGAAGTGAGCAAGTATGATAGTGAATGGTGAAATGGATGAAGTGAGAATTGAGGTACACTAATGTGTTTTATGAACGCGTTCATCGAAATTTAGGATAAAAAGAACAAACAATAGTGAATGAAGTGATAATTAAGCGATAAAGTGAAGTGAGGGACGAAAGAAATGAGACGATCAAAAATGAAGAGATCCTGGTTCAGAAATGAGTTTTATGATCGCGTGAATCGAAATTTCACAAACAAAGAGCAAACAAAACTGAATGAAGTGGCAATCAAACAATAAAGTGAAGTGAGGGACGAAAGAAACGAGGAGAGTAAAAAACGACGAGATCAAGGTTACAAAATGATTTTTATGCGCGAACGAAACCAATGTAGTCTAATCCATGTGAAGTGAGTTCTGAGAAACATACTTGTGAATCTTAAAACATAATTGGAGAATTGATATTGAGCGGGCACAGTGGATTGTTTCTATTGTGTTCATAATTGAATTTTAGAATTAGATAAATAAAAAACAAGAGAATACCAGTTTGGTTCCAGTTGTGAGACATCCTTTGCGACCATAAACAGCAATGCTTCACTCGATTGGATGGTCACTCTTCAGTCCACTTTATCTGGTACACAAATTGATTTTAAGAAAGAATGAATGTGGAAACAGAGGATACCAGTTTCAATCCTTCAGTGACACATTCTTTCGAAGTCTAAAACACCATACTGTACCTCAGATGTGAGGATCATTGACATCGAGTTAACTATGGGTTTTAAAAAGTGAACGAATAATAAAACGTGATCATACCGGTTTCACTTCGGTAATGCCACATTCTGTGAACGATAAACCGCGATCGTGTACCCAATTCGAAGGTGCCTTTTGTGATCGATTGTATCTGGTACAACAATGGTTTTTATCAAAGAATTCAGTGAAAAAGTGAACAAACCGGTTAATCTCGACTTGGATCCACATTGATCAGAGCCTAAAACACCGTGCTGTACCAGAACTGAGAAGACAGAAAAAGAGCCAAATTAGGTCCAAGAGAATGTTTTATGAAAAGAGAAGAGAACAAATGAAAAAGCCAAAAGAGGGAGAACATGAATTCAAGGTCAATAGAAAGTAAAACAAAGCGGCGTACCTTCTGAATCAAAATCGACGATCGATCGAGAAATTTCGAGCACCAAAAAGTTGATCAAAAATTTTAGAACTCATGTCAAACTTTAATTTTGGAAAAAAGTGAGAGACAATGAAGAATAAATAAGAATGAAGTGACAATGAAAATCCAAGAGTGAAGTGGAGAGAGAAAAAGAGAAGACAAAAAGTGATGTGAAAATGACGGTACAAGAATGAGTCTTAGGAAAAGATTAATCAAAAAAGAGAACAAACAAGTAAAAATTCTTCGGTGAAACACACTTTCGAGAAGGAAGACGCGATAGTTCATCGACGTCGAGAGGATCAGTTGGTGAGAGGTCAGAAAAGAAATTTAAAAAGAGATGATCAAAAAAGAAGAGCAAACAAGTTATTTTTCAGTCGTGAAACAACATTCGAAACGATATGACGCGACGGTCGACCAGATCTGAAGGTCACTTTTCGGTTCGATCAGAGAAGGTACAAAAAAGAGTTTTATGAAAGAATGAATTGAATAAGAGAACAAACCTGTTCAAAACAAGTCGGGAATGAAACCACCGTTCATAAAACAATGTGATGTACCTGAACGAGAGGAGAAGAAAAAAGTGAATGATCGAGAACGAGAAAGTGATGTAGGAAAAGAAAAGAGAACAAATGTGAAAGTAGAAAGAGAAACACACCTACACTAAACAGTAAAGAGACGTCAGGAACGAGAAGAAAGGATCGAGTCCCATTGAAGTACTTTCGCTGATCAAACAAGACTGATCGAACCCATCGATGAGAGGATCGAAGTCTCGGAAGATCACCAACGATAAAATCACGAATGAAAATTTATTTTTGAATTTTTTAATTTGTATTAAATGAATCCAACTGCGATGTACAAGGAAAGACGTCGAGTATGTTCGGAACAAGCATTAATTGAATCAATGAGAGAAGAGAACTGTTCACTAGTCTCTGAGTATGTCAGAAATAATGTGCCGGTGACGTATGTTCATGAGGGAGTTGAATGGAGAATAAAACCAAAGTTGTGGAATCAAGGAAACAGACCTCACTTCTCAAAACGTCGACACTACACTCAATCATTTGTGGAAAATGAACTGAAGAAATACAATTGTGAGCTCGTGGGTGAGTACACCAAAGTTCTGGTTCCATTCACATATCGAGAGATTGGCGGAAGTGAATTGTTCAGAATTAGACTTGATTCCTGGCTAAAGGCAACGATAAAGCCCCATCAGAGAAAACAGAAATAAATGCTCAACTTTTTTTATTTTCGGATTTTTTAATTTGTAGTAAATGGCGGCGACACTGAAATTTGTCACAGACAGCATCACGAAAATAAGAGAGCTATTTCCAAACACCACCTTTGAATTCAAGGATGAACATGGCTATGATCGAACATATAATCCAAACATTAGAAACTACAAACATCATCGTGCATATCTCCTGTCAATGCTCAAGAATCCAGATCTCCATTTTGAAGGAGAGATAAGGAATATTACCAACTATCAGATTGATGATTTTATTCACAAACTGGAAGAGCACAATAACAATGCAATGATGAATGAAGAAGACAGCAAAGCAAGAATGCAAATCATGAAAGAAAATCCAAGAGTGAACAAAGATGAACTGAAAAAGCAAGTGTTCAAAATGACGTGGAAACTGAAATCAATTGAAGAGAAGCTGATGGATCATTGGATGAAGAATCTGTTAATCATTCAGAAGAAAAATGAACAAATGGAAAGAGAGAAGTACAGACATTTGATGGATTTGAAGAATGCATATTACTTGCTGAACCGCGTGACAAAGCAGCATTCAATTCTTGTCTCATGAATGCACGAAGGAAGTTCAAAAGAATGAGGTCGAGAAGGTTGAGGATAATGGAAAACCATATCAGTTGTACTTCCACAATCACTTGAAGAACGTTGAAGAAATCACAACCTTCATTAAAGCAGTGTTCGACAAAGAGAAAGATCATCCATTCAAGATTTGTATTGACTTTGGAAAGATCATCGAGAGAAAAGACAAAGATGAGACAACTTACAATGACTTCAGACCAGAATTGGAGAACACATCAAAGAGTTTTCCGACAGTGATAAGAAGTGCAGGAGACATCAACGAGTATTCAAAATATGCGATCAATCTGATCAAAGAATCACAAGAGAGAACACTGATGGATACGAAGACAATGTACATCGCATTCCACTCCATTCTGGTTGCAGTCTATCGATTCCCAGTCGCAGGAAAAGCTAATGCAATTCTCACTGAACACATCAAAACGAGGAATGTTCGGTACATCGATTCTGAGTACAATATCTGCTTCTTTCAAGCTCTTTCATTCCTCACACTTCCTGAAGTTCAAGGTAAGAAAATATCAATCAATATGAGGAACAGTGAAGCCTACAGATTGTTCGCACAATGGATGAATCTCACTCATCTCCAATCTCGACAATTGACTCCACATCTTCAGAAGTTTCCTGGGTTTGATATTGCATGCGATATTGAGAAAGCAATGATTCAATTCAACATCACAGTTCACATTTATGAATTTGACGAAGACAAGAAGAAGTACCCGAACTCTAGTTCGACTAGTGACCCCCAAAGGGGTCGTTACTTCCTCAGTCAATCGTACATCAACGACAATGATGATGCAAGAGTTCTTCCCATTCTGATGATTCCACTTACAGCCACACTCGTTCATGTGATGTTTATTGTAGATCCTGAGAAAATCACTGGATACAAACTCTGCCCATATTGTCAATCAAGAGGATTCCAAGTGAAGAATAAAAACTTCAGTAGAGATTTTGAGAAGCATCTCAGAGAGTGCAAAGAACTTGATGGAAAACATGTGAAGAAGATCTCACTTGATAAGACACCAAGACCATATGTTCCACATATTCTCAACAATAGAACATTTGAATTTCTGATGGCACACAAGAGACAAGACGAATTCAAACCAACACAATACTACATCACTTACGATTTCGAAACCATGGAAGATCTCATTCTTGACAATTTATTCTCTGATGACAACACACAACTGATCTCACACTTGAAGCCTCTCTCCGTTGCATCTGCAATCAAAACAAAATCAGGTGTGAAGTCAATCTACTTTGATCTTCGAGATGGAAAGGACTTTGTGAAGCAATGGATCAGAGAACTCTTCAAATATGCTGAGACAGTACGAGATGACAACATGTATGAAGATCCTGAAATACCCTCTCAGAATGAAGTCAGTGTGATTGGGTTCAACAGTTCCAGATTCGACATCAATCTCATCTTCCGAGATCTCGTTGACAAGGATTGGAAAGTGGTGAGCTTCCTTGGATCCACAACGAAGTACAAACAAGTACTGATCCGACATGAGAAGACACAACAGGTTCTTCGCTTTATTGACATGATGTCGTATACCGGACCAATGACTTTGGATAATGCAGTCAAAGCTTTCGGAGGAAACACTACACTCCAGAAATCATTCTTTGCTTACGAATCATTCGACTCATCAGACTACGATACAGTGCTGAGCAAACAAGAACCATTCTCCAAATATGAATTCTATTCGAGTCTGAACAACAGTGAAATGTCCGACAGTGACTACCAAATGTACCTTGATGATTGGAACAAACAAGGATTCAAGAACCGTTGGGAATATCTGAAATTCTACAACATCAGAGATGTCGAATGTATGATTGCACCTCTGGACAATCTGATTGATCTGAACTTCCAATACAAAGTGGATATGTTGCACAATCTCTCATTGTCAGCCAACGCTTCTGCAATCAAATATGCGTGTGCCTACAAAGACTTTGATATCGACGATGATTTCAATGGAGTGGATCAATCTGGAGAAATAAAAATCACCAAGCAATACTGGAAGTACAAAGTTGCATCGTACATCTATCAAGACCAGAAAGCTCATCGCAGTACTGACAAAATGTCACTGAAGCGGATTACGACTGGTTTGTTCAACAGTGCAAGAGAGTGTGCTATATATGCAAGTGTCACTTCACACAAGCAGTACGACCAACGTTGGATCGAATCGACAATTCGAAAGGACATTCTAAAGAGAACGTGAAGATCTGCTGTGATTACTGCAACACATACAAGTCAGACAAAGATGAACATCTCACTCGATTGAGAATTCAACTTAAGAAGTATTGCATCTGGAAATCATTACCTATGACTCTGACACATGAGCAAACCTATCACAAACTGAGAGCAGCAGTGACTGGTGGACTATCGAATGTTCAACATCGACAGAACATCAAAGACGTGACTCCAATCAATCACTTCACTTATGAAGACGGAAGAGTTATCTCAAAAGATACAGAACATAAAATGACTCATGTCTGTGGTGTTGATTTTAATTCTCTCTACCCAAGTGCTTTCTCCTCAATCAAGAACAAAAACAATCCATACACTATTCACAGAATGTACATGCCAGGAAGATGTTTGTACACAGCAACAGGAGATAAAGAATGTCGAAAGATTATTGATGACAAGAATCAGAAGACACTATTCGTAGCAGAACTGAAGGGACACATAGACGAGAAGTACATCAACGATTTCATTAACTTCCCACCAATCTTTAGAAACATTGTGGTCAATACGACAGAAGAGAACATTGGAGAGAAGACATATTCATTGATGAAGAAACATGGATTGAAGACTGATGACAAACAAAGAAAGCTAACTCAACTCTTGAGCACACACGATCAGTATATGTTCTTTTCGACATACTATCTGTGGTTCCTCATCGACTATTGCCACTTCATTGTCGACGACATTAAGACTGTAATGGTATTCGAGACATGCTGGATCTGAACCATTTGTGACCTCATTCATGAATGATAGAATAGAAGCAATGAAGGTTGGAAACAAAGGAAAAGAACAATTCTATAAGACCAACCTGAATGGAAGTTACGGATATGATGGAATGAACACTGAGAAGTACAACTCAATCACAATCTGCAATGAGAAGAGAACATACTCGGAAGCAAATGATGAAAGGATTTGTAGCAACAAGAGATCAATGAGGACAACTACATCGTGATTGAAGACAGAGAGAAAGCATCGTGTAAAACTTGTCTGCAAGAAGCAGTATTCACACTCGACAATGCCAAGTTCTGGTATCTAAATTTCATCTACAACTTCATGTACAAATGTCTAGACATGAACAAGATTCACTTCTGTGAGGGAGACACAGACTCTGCATATTGGGCAATTAGTGGAGATCCGAATGCTGGAATCCATCAACAATTTGAACACGTGATTGCTGACAAAGAATTCTATGATGCTCACAAATATGAATGGTTTCCCAATCCTGAAAAAGGAGTTGACGATGAGAAGAAGCTGTTGGGATTAGCAATTGAAAAAGAAGGTGAACAGATGATCTGTCTTGCACCCAAGTGTTACTCTCTCGATGAGAAATGCAAGATCAAAGGAGTGTCTCTGAAGAAAACAAATATCACAAGCGACGATTATGTGAAGTGTCTGAATGGAGAGAAAACTGTGACCACAACACTGAACTTTCAGACGAGAAGAATCGTGAGCGAACGGGACACCAATGGATTTGAGATAGCGAAAATACAACAACAGAAACTCAGTCTCAGTGGAATTCATCTGAAGGCAATCGTACTTGAAAATGAATCGTGTCCTCCATTCATTCATGGACTGAAAGCAACTGATTATATTATAGAATAAACACAAACTTTATTTTTGTATAAATGAACACACGACAGATTAATGCTTTAGTGAATAGACTTCTTTGGTGCACACAGCATTCCAAAACGAAATTGTCGAAAAGAAATGGACTTTAACTAACGTTTTACCTGGTCTATCATGGCGCTGATTCTAATGGACCATTTGATGGAAATGATGAAACATACTTCGAGGATTGGTTCAATGGAGG